>JAGDQO010002581.1:0-23413 GCA_018342035.1 Solanum appendiculatum | reverse complement strand
TAATTACTGAAATGATGAAATGAAATGGACACATGTATTCATGATTTTTCTCTATAAAGTGTTGCTGAGTCGACGATGCCTTAACGGGGGTAGTAGGCCCGTTAACCATATCGAGGGTTTGTACCTTAGGTTGCCCTAGTGCGGGGGTAGTAGCGCCCGTATAACATATCGAGGGTTTGTACCGTTGGTCTTAGCACGGGGGTAGTAGGCCCGTATAACCATATCGAGGGGTTTGTACCTTGGTCCTTAGCACGGGGGGTGGTAGGCCCGTGTAACCATATCGAGGGGTTTGTACCTTGGTCCCTAGCACGGGGGGTGGTAGGCCCGTGTAACCATATTGATGGGTTTGTACCTCTTTCGCCTCTCCAAGGGGGTGGTAGGCCTTGGAAATACTATATTGATGGTCACTCGCCACACATGTACTACGTCCCACTAAATATGATTTTTATGTAAGCATCATTATACATATCATTTTATTAATATGCTATCTATTGGGTATGATTACGCATTTTTCCTATGATGTCCATCTAATGTAGCATTGCATAGCATCCCATATACTTAGTACATTCAAATGTACTAACGCATACTCTATGCCTACATGATGTCACCATGTAGGGACCGGAGCACCGCTTGACCATCCTCCTCCGCGTGGCTAGTACGATTTTCTATAGTGGTTATTGGTGAGTCCTCCATTTCGGGGACGTTGCTCATGATCTTTTGCTATGTATTAAACTTTTCCTTTCTAGTTATGTTTTGACTATGAGGGTGAGCCCGGTAGTTTGTCTTGGCCCCCGCTAAGTACTCATGTTTAGAGGTGGTGTTGGACAAGTTGTGTTTTATGCTTGAGCTTGACTCATCTATGGTATTTATGTATCATTTTTTTTTCTTGCTCCCTTAGTCCCGATTTCCCCCTTGATTATGCTTATCGCTTATGGTCATTTAATTGCTTCCGCGACCAAGGATGTGTAATGATACGCTATGAGGCTTGTTTGGGGTTCCTTCGGGTTCCCCATTCGCCGGTCACATCTAGGCCCTAGGCTTGGGTCGTGACAACTATGAGCCAGGTGATGATACAACGTCACGCCCATTCTGCTAGGACTGTCCTATACCTTGCCGGGGTATAGAACAACCTCAACTAAGTGGATCAGCTAAGCTCTACCCGAAGGCATAAGGAAATCATCTAAAAAGTATAAATCTTTTACCCATGTTGGTATACATGGTTTATGAGGAATTTGAGTTGTCTGAACTCATCCTCATATCAGTGCTCAATACTACTCTCAATAATATATACTCATGCTCAAATGTATAAAACATAACTCTTTCTCAATTTGAGGTAATTTCTCAAATGATCCTCTTAAAAGAGGTAATACTTTGAAAACATCTCTGAACTCATAAACTCATATAAAAATTAATGTTTCTCTCTTTTAAATGTAAAAGTGTTATATTTGGGAATACTTAGTTCCCTTATACTCTTTGTCAATCGTGAATACAACTCTTCTCATTCTCATATTTACTTTCTCAACACTTAGTTCAAAACCATTGTTAATTTAAAAAGAATTCTCAAAATGACTCAAAAAGACCTCTTGAACTTTCCTCTTAAACTTACTTTAGTTTGAAGTGTAAATTAAGACATGTGATTAGGACATGTAGGATCTCTCAAGGATTAATGGAGCCTTTAGGAGCTAATACAAAGAAGAGAATGTAATCACGATTCAAAGGAATACGTTTGGAATGAAACACGGAAGGAAAAAGGCCAGACGACCCCTGCGTACTACTAGCGTCGGGTGCCAGGCCCCAAACTACTGAGCAGAGTTTGGGGTGCACTGCTGGAGTGGGGCGCCAGGCCCCAAACTAGTGAGCAGTAGTTCAGGCGCTATGGTGGCGTGCCGCGCCAGCCCCCTACCCAAAAATCCGACGAATTTTCTTGCTCAATTTTTGGTCCTAACTCATCTAGAATCGATTGGTTTCTTCCAAACTCTCATTGATTCACAAAAACAACAGGAAATTATCAAAATCCCACTCAAATTCTATCAAGTAACACCACTCATTCGCAAAACCCTCACCTCAAAAACTCAAAACCTCCATTGATAAATAATGAAGCTTAAAACTCAAGAACTCTTCGAGAACATTTACATAAACGATTATGATTGGCGTGAGGACGAACAAGTCCATCGCTATGGGAAGCCTCACATACCTGGAAAGAACGATTGTTCTTGGCAAAATTCCTCAACCCTTGAATGAACGCTTGAAAATCCTCTTTTCCTCTTCTTGAAACTTCGCCCTAAAATTCTAAGCATTTAGGAATATGAAAAATAACTTAGCGTATGATTAGACCCCTAAATTGGCTGAGTAAAACGTGGGTAGGTCTATTGGGGTAAGGAAAAGATCAAAATACCCTTTCCTTAAACGGATGAAAAGCCTTAACTAGAGAGGCTTTACTCAAATGGCCATAACATTTCACTCCGAGCTCAAAATTTAGCAAACTTGGTGGCGTTGGAAATAAGACTCAAAGGCCTTCGATTTGATACCTGATGGGCCACCTAACTCTTTATGTGCTAAAAGATATGGTCATTTGAAATTAACCCAAAACTGAAAACTAATCGAAGTCTAAGGTGTTACAAAACTGTACCAGAGCGGATAGCATATATTGTTGGAAAATGACGTAAAAAGTATTATAAATCACAAGAATTAACAACTTAAAATATTTTTTAAAAAAACATATAAAAAATTGATTGAATCTCCAAATAGGGGTGGGCATAGTATGGTATATACCGAATTACCATATCATACCGAAATTTTTTAACACCGTGGTTTTGTTATTATGATATTTGGTATGGTATATGGTATACATTTTAAATTTTTTTTGGTATTTAGTGTGGTATTTGGTATTTAGAAATAATATACCGAAATACCGAATACCATACCGAAGTATGTAACATATATATATATATATATATATATTATTATTATTATTATTAAATACTAACAAATATGCAACCAAGTATTAGCATAAACTAAATGTTTATAAGTTGAAACTTTGACTACCCTATTTTAATTGAAATGTATTTGAAGTTTAATTGATTAACAAAAAGAGTTACTTGTACTTTATTTTGAATCTATATTTCTACAAGTGTAATGTGTTAGTATGATACAATTAAGACCTTTTTTTAATTGTCGAATTCATAATACTCTATTATACGAGTATGTATTAGTCGAAGTTGAACAAACTATGGTTACCGATTTACCATACCGTAGAATATCGAAATCGAACTTCAAAATACCGAACCATACCGAATTAAATTGGTATAGTAATGGTATACTATTTTAAAAATCGAATATCAAAATTACGACATCAAAAATTTCAATTACCGTGCCATATCATGCCCACCCCTATCTCCAAATATAATTTGTGCCACATAAATTGAGACAAACAAAATAACATATATTGAGTATGTACCACCACGGACTCATGTCTCTCGCAATGTATAGACTTGACCATTTAATAAATAAAAATCATCAGGTATTCACTATAGAAAAATAGTTAATATTAGACTAAATAATAAAAACACACACCATTTTAAAAGATATATATGTATTTTGAAGAAAAGAAGGAACTAAAAGTAATTGATTAATCATAAGACTAGAAAAGTATTATCTAGCTTACAACGGCAAAAAAAATTTCGTATCAGAGACGATGTAACACTCTAAAAATTTCTAAGCTAACATCTCAATCATTTTTTATTTACATGTAAGCTCATATCGGATGATTCTTAAATTTCTCATATGTGTAAAGGTCAATTCTTTAGTGTGAGAATGAATTTGGATATGAATTAAGGTCACTAGAATCCCCTAGCACAAAGTTGAGTTGAAAGCTTCCTTAAGTAAGTTTTGATGTAAGATTTTACTTAGATCAACTTCAAACGATCATATCATTCAGCACATAATGAATTACGTGACCCATGACCTACCAAATTGAAGGTCTTTGAGTCCTCTTTCCAACACCACCAAGTTTACCTCATTTCGAGTTTGGAGTAAAAGGTTATGGTCATTTTACCAGAGATTACCATAGCAGAGTTTTCTAAAGCTGTGAACTACGAAACCATTCTACGGGCCGTATATTGAACTACGACCCGTACTGGAAAATCGTACAAAAAGTTCAAAGAATCAAATTTTGGAGTCCCTTTCCTACGGATCCATTTAAGGGCCGTAGATTGGATCCGTAAAATGAACTTTTGAGCTGGAAATCGAGTATAACTTCTACAGATTGATCTACGGTCCGTAGAAACTTCTACGGGTTGTAGATTGGACCCGTAGAATAAAATTTAGAGCGTTAAGTTCAATATAAATTCCACGAATGGGATCTATGGTCCGTAGATCAAACCATGATCCGCATATAGTCACCTGGACGGTTTTCGTCAGCTTTTAAAAAAGAGTAGTTCAGTCTTTTCTCACCCCTTCAAAGCCTAAACCCTGACCTTTTTACACCTAGTTAAGAGTTTAGAAAGTGTTAATCAATTTTTTTACGTTCATTAATTAACACTTCAAGTCTTTAGAGCAAGGTTTCAAGAGGAGAAAAAACTAGGGTTTTGAGCATTCTTCGAACTTCATCGATTTTGCCAAGAACTTTGTTCTTCCAGGTATGCAAGGCTATCATAGTGTTGGACTAGTTTGTCCTCATGCCCTGCATCTACTTTCAAATCAATAAAAGAGTAATCTAGGGTTCTATCCTTAGATTTGAGTATTCTTGAGATGAGATGATGTTGAGTTCTAAGTTCTTAAGTTCCTGATTTTGAATTTCTATTCCTAATTATTGAATTGTCGTGTATTGTATATTGAGATTATTGAGTTGATTTTTCATGTCTATTTTTCAGCATGAACCATATTCCTAAGTATTCTTCTTATTGAGAATCTTTTAAACAAAATATAATTGTTTTAAACTGAGTTTTTAAGAAAGTAAAGAGGAGTTTGAGAAAGAGTTTTAACCAAGATTTGAGCAAGAGTATAAGGGAACTAAGTATTCCCAAATGTATCACTTTTTATATTGAGCAAAGAGAAACCTTATTTTCTAAATAAGCAATGAGTTTAGAGATATTTCCTAGCAGTTACCTCTTTTAAGAGGATAGTTTGAGTAATTATCTCAAACTAGAGAAAGAGTATGTCTTATACATTTGAGCATGAGTGTATGTATTATTGGGGTATTGAGCACCGATATGGGGATGAGTTTAGACAACTCAAAATCCTCATAAACTATGTATTGCCAACATGGATATAGTATCATACTTTTTAGATGAATCTTTATTGCTTAGTGGATCTACTTAGTCGAGAGGTTCTATTCCTTGGCACAGTATAAGACAGTTCTAGCAGCGTGGGCGATACGTTGTATCATCACGTAGCTCATAGTGATGGTTGTCGATTAGAGAATCTCCCAATTAGAGTTAAAGTGTATTTTAATATATCACTTATTATGTTGAGTTCAGAGATGAGTAAGTATTCTGTAAAGCTTTAAATGATTTAACTCATTTATTTCTTTACATTCAGCTTGAGTATATTTTATCTATTGCAATCCTTTCATTCGGTTAATCCGCTTCGACTATATCACATACTCGTACATTTAATGTACTGATGTCATTCAACTTGCATCTTTTTATGATGTAGATACAAGTGTTCAGGATCATCAACAGACGCTTTGTTGAGATCACTCTACACTTCAGCTAGCTTTTGGTGAGCCTCCTTGCATTATGGAGGACTTCACATTTACTTTTTAGTTAGTAGTTTTGAGATGCCATGGATCTTGTCCCGACATCCTTCTTTAATAGTACATGCTTCATAGATAGAGAGAGTCGAGGTGTCTCTCAGTATTTACTTTCTTTTGAGTTGTTTTACAAACTATAAGTATTGCTATTGAGTATTTTTCAGACTTTATGAGATGAGTATTTGAGTTTAACCGATTTAATTCTGTTTTGAGCCTATCGTTGCTTGAGTAAGTCTTCCGCTAAGTATTCAGTCAGGCTAAGGGTTCCCTTGGGGACCAGCAATGGTTCTCGAGTGCCGGACACGTCCAAGGTGTAGGCTCGGAGCGTGACAGACGAACTCATGATTTGAAGATTGGGGGCCATCACTTCTTTAAAGAAAAAAAAAAAAAAACAACCCCTTGTCTGGGATCATACTCGCAATGTTGTGAGATAAAGTCACAACTTCAACCCGTGCACCTAAATGATTTTTTATTATAAAAGTGCACGATTAAATATATCATCCTTTCTTAGACTATCTATCTATATATAAAAAAAAAATTGAAAGTTACTGAATGTACGTGCACCCTCACAGCACCATGTGGATCCGTCTTTGCCTCATATTAAGATGACAAATGTACATATCCAAAATACTAAATTGAGTGAACCCTCGAAAATAGTCGATGTAAGTTTTCTCCTTTCGCCCCTAGGATGAGGCCTCTAAAGATCAATAACTTTCTGCGATCATTTAGAGGGCGAAGTGTCCCAACACTTCGTAAAAGAAAATTCTTGCTCATAAGAGGTCATATCCTCCCGGAGTCCCTAGTGCACGTGCTTCTACGACTCCTGTGGTTACAACTGTCAACACATAGATTCGGATAAGGAATATAGCATACCCACCACTATTTGTGCCCCATGACCCTTACGTGTTGGTTGAAACTTACCTATCCCCTATGTGAGATCCTTTTTGTAGTCACTCTATCATTTAATCGGTCTCAAAGGATGTCAATTTGCCATCCAGATCCGTTGCGGTGGCCAACTATCTAAAACCTTTGATAACTTTTCAAGATCAAGGAAGGGGATGAATAATGTTTCCTCCTCGTGTCTTCTTAGATAGTGCACATGCCGGCCAGTGCTGGTTCTCGAGAACACAATTATTCTCACATTTTCTTGTTGTACTTTTATCAAGACGTACACTATTTTTATCCTCAAAGTTTGACTTTCTCTTTTTAGACTAGCATTTTAACCGCATAAGGACTTCTGTGGGTGCTCAAGCAGAAAGAAGAACTAGAACATAAATGTGAGCAGCTTTAAAGGGTCATATAACTGATCAAATCGATCTGTGGTGGCGAAAACTATAACTCTCTAAGCCTCTGAGGAAGAAGCGCTTAAGACCAACCTTACTTCGATTGTAATTGAAAGAAACACGTATAGCAGAGAGGTTAGTCACGTAACCACCAAGGTGAATTCATTGAAGAAATAAAAATTTGAATAAGCAGAGATTATTTATGTCTACATACAAAAATAGTCAGTTCTAGACGAAGAAATTTGAGCCTTAAAAAAAGCGTTTTCCAGAAAAATCGTATTAGTCACTGGATCATCAATTTCAATTGTGGGTGGAAGGTAGAGGTGGGGGAATTCTTCGTGAGTCTACAGTTTTTGAAGAGAAGAAAGGGTCTCTTTGGAACAAAGTTCTCCATCTAAAAACATTGACGAGGGAAATAACAGGGCTTTTTTGAAATGTTCAAGATGAATTTTGATGACTATGTCACTTCTTTTGATGAAGAGCTTTTCCAAATTGATTTTTTCGGTGATGACTCTCATGATAAGACTATGAACATGATAGTTAAGATGATAGACGTCCCCTTGTACCAATATGTTTTCCTCTTGACTTCTCGAGTGTTGTAGTTTGCCAATCTAATGTTATTCTTGGCCTTTGAGTGTCCTTTTTAGTTTGTTACCACTTATGTCATTTACTTTCCATTTTGATTGATCTTCTTCTGTTTTGATATTTTATGAACTTTAGTCATGTTATTTTGTTTCAGAGAGTCGGGTGAGGTGAAATTTGATCATTCGTTGAGAGATGAATTACCTTTATTTTTTCAATTTTTGACCAAAGTAAGTCATTATTTAAATCAACTCACCAAAATAAAATATATATTTTTTAAGTTCTACAAAACTAGAATAAACGTATATGCTATATTTCATTCAAAAAATTTCAAGATGTCATTCGACCTGCATCTTTTTATGATGCAGATACAGGTGTTCAGGGTCATCAAGAGGCGCTTCGTTGATACCATTTTCACTCCAGCTAGCTTTGGTGAGCCTCCTTGCTTTCCGGAGGGCTTCACACTTATATTTCCTGTTTTGTTAAGTTGTCGAGGGTCCTGTCCCGACATCTATCTCAGTATTTAAAGGCTTTATAGATAGTTAGAGTTGAGGAGTTTCTCAGTATATTTCCCTTTTGATAAGATGTTTTGAGACTGTTTTGCAAAGGATTATCATTATTGAACTTAAGTATTTTTAGACAGTTTGAGTTAAGTATTTGTTGTAGTTTGAATGTTCTAAATGTTATTTCTAAGCTTGTTATCTCTTGAGTAAATCTTCCGCTTAGTAGCCAGCTAGGCCAAGGGGTTCGCTTGGGGACCAGAAATGGTTCTCGAGTACCGGTCACGTCCAGGGTGTAGGCTCGGGGCGTGACAAAAATGTCAGTTAATCTATGTAATTTTGGAAGAAAATGACTACATATTATTTTGGAAGACAGTGATAAATCATCTCAGATACACTATCAATCTGAGCATGGCGTATTGTACTGAAAATCAGACTATTTGGGGTTAAATTGATCTTGAAATTGTTGAATTCTTTATTTCTGATTGGATCTTTTAATTGGGTTTGGGTTAAGAAATGTGGATATGGGTCAGGGCGGGTAGGAGATTTTCTGATGGGTTGAAATTTAAATTTATCCAATCGAAAGACGCCACGTAATAATTAATAATAATAATAATAATTAAAAAAGAAAAGAATGTTAGTTTTAAGGGTAATAGTAGACCAAAAAGGTTGATTGAGGGGGTATGTTTTAGCCCAATAGGTGAATGAGGGGGTATTTTTTAGCCCAATAGGTGAATGAGGGGCATATTTAAACCTTTTCAAATAGTCCAAGGATATTTTTGGCCCTTTTCCGTATTAATATACATGTATATTTAGATAGTGATATCTTTTGTGCTTAGTTAGTTTGAAACTTTGTGGAGAAATAACCTTTTAATTAGAGTACAAATTGACACTTTTAAAACAAGTTTCTATGAATATCATATGATAAATGAATCTAGAGCATTTGTACTTTTCAGAAGGGAAAAATATGGGGTGATTTGCACAAAATGATACTTTGTGCTTGTATTTAAATTTTATCTTCATTTTTTTTTATATTTGTGCAAAAATGATGTCTAGTTTGTATAAGTTCATACTAGCAAGTTGATTTGGATATCGAATTCGAGATTTTCTTTGGGGGTATACATCGATTTGGATATCGATTTCGAGATTTTTTTGAGGATATCAGAAAAGATTTGAAATAGAATAATATTAATTCATAATCGGAAACATAACTCTCCTTTCATCGTCGTTGTCTATAATCATTATACTATCTATTTATGTGGTTGATATCTTGATTACTGGGATAATAACTCAGCCATTGAAGACACAATTTCTATGGATTGAGGTTATACCCTGCTAGCACTGACTCTTTTAAGTTTTTAACGGAATTAGAATATCCTTCAGTTATAGAAATCACGAAAAATCAGTAGGAGAACTCATAAATTCGACTGAATTGTTATAATTTCCAGTTTTCATTTATGATACTTCTCTTCTATGATTTCAAAAACACAAAGAAAAAAGTCATATATTTTAAAATGGTAGCATGTGAGTCATGAAAAATTGATATAATAGCGCACAAACTCTATCAAGATGTTATGATTTTCAGTTTTAGTCATGATATCTGTCTTTTATGATTTCAAAGATGCAAAAAAATATATATTTCAAAACAATTGCATAAAATATTTCAAAAAATGGCATGAAAGTTATGAAAAACTCAATAGGACTACATGCTATATTCAACCTGTCTATCTTATGATATGATTCTCAAATTCTATCAGATTTATCTGACTTTATACTCATCCAATTGCTTACCAAATCTCGTTATATTAACATGGGTACGTATTATCTATATTCAATCTATTTTATTGAATGTTTATAAATCTTACTGGATTGACATATGATTTGTATGTATTATCAATAAGGTGTTCTTTGAATTTGCAATTTGAATTTGAATCAAATCAATTCAAATATGTCCTAGATAATCTCAAATTTAAAATAAAGCTTCCAAACACAAATACAATCGATCCCCAATCACCAATTTAATCAAATACCACCAAATCAAGAAAACCCACCTTGTCTTCTTCATCATTTTCTAAGGATCAATAATTGAGTTTTGAGATTTTCAAAGAAAAATTACTAGATCAATGTTTGAACTTAAATTTAAGCATTAATAATCAACATCCAAACGATTTACATAATAATAGATATTCAGACTTGAAATTTACTATGTGCATGATATTAGTGATGAATGCCATAAATATTTTAATATTTTATTTTATGATAATATATTTCTTATAAAGTATTGTTACATAATACTTGAATATGACTCTTATAGTGGAGTAATTTTATCAAAAAGTGTACAACTATAATGAATGTCATTGCCATTATAAGTAGAATGTTATTACAAAGAAATAATATATAACATGAAAAATACATTTTGAAGAAAATCATATCATTATAAAGAAATGTTATTATAACGAATGATTCTATAAGAGATTTACCTCTATAAGGAAAGATAAGAAAAATAAAATCTATTCAAACTATGTATTAATCAAAATAATTCAGTACAATATATTGCAAATCATGCCCAAGGACAGAGCTATATGGAGCCGAGGGAGTTCATCTGAACCCCCTTCGTCGAAAATTTACATTGTGTATATAAAATCATTTTAAAAAAATTTAGATTCATATATTTAGTGTTAGACCCCCATAACATAAGCCAAAGGCTTGATCAAGTGGTAAAAAGGTTTATGATTACGCAACTACTTCACGGGTTTAAGTCCAAATAACAATCTTGTTTTTCATATTTTAGTAGGTTCAACTGCTTTTTTTTCTTTCTAAATAAATGAAACTTCCTACGTTGTCATTTTGTTTGAAAATTTTAAATCCCTAATTACAAGGTCAAAAAATAGAAAAACTCTACGCGTAAATATGATTTGTTAACTTTCTTTGTTTTATTGTTCGTATTGAGGTAGAGTTAATTTTATCTTGTTGCTTATATCTGATCTGACCCCACTTATTTATGGATACTATTAACATGCTTCCTTATTTTTTTTTGAAATTCCTGGATGAAAATCCTTTCTCCGCCACTTACAAGCAACAACCCTTTCCTTGCAATTTCTCTTTTTAGAAATATATGAGGGTTTCATGAAAGGATGGAAAAATCTTTCAAAACAAGTTAGGAATTTGCCACAAAATTACTATTGGACAAGTCAAATCTTTCAAGTTTCAACCACCGCGTATTCAATTTTCACTTTTCCTCTTTCGTCACATTTGTTCCGACTTCTCGCACTTTCTCTCTTTTGTCGACCACCATACATATTCTTTACTTCTCCTCTCCATTTCCTTCTTCTCTTCACTTCAACTATTCTTACCATTTTCTTGATGCGCAGAAAATGCAATGTCCCAGTAACTCCTTTCGTTACAATGCTACACAATGCGAGTGCAACCCTGGTTACTTGTTTAACTTCACAAGTAGAATATGTTACTTGTTTGATCAATGGGGTCCTGTGGAAAGTGATTCTGGGGTTGATTATCGATCCTCCTCGTTTCCTGGGAGTGGTGCCTTTTTTGATTTTGATTCAATTAGGAGGTTAACTCAATCGCAAGCTGTGTTTCTTGAAGCTACACTTATAATGTTGCTTTCTTGGATTTGTTTCTGTTTTTTTGCTCGTTGTGCTCCGCTTGGTGATGGGCGTTCTATTTGGTTTAAGATCCGATGGTGGATTAGTCGACTTGATATCTGCTTTGCATCCCGGCACTGGCTTGTATGATTTCTATCTCTTTCTTTGTTATTTTTTGGTTTTTTAAGATGGGTTTATGGTTAATTTTACTTATTATTTCATGATTAGTGGATTTGTGAGGCATAGTTTGTAATGAAAGTTAATTGGGGATTTTTACAGAGCTAGTTGGACATAGATTTGAAAGTAAAGTTTTTGATTTTGCTAACTGAATTTACTAAAAGTTGCAAAAACTTTATGGAATGGTTTGAGTTTTGGGAAACCATATGTGACAATCAGTTTTGGAAAGGAAGGAACATATGTTTTGAGTTATTAACTGCTTTTGAGCATGGACAGTTGTCTGGTATGGTTTATGTTGAGTGGATATGAAGATTCAAAAGAAGAGTGTGACAAAAGTAGGTTGATAGGAAGAGCGCTCTTTGTTTATTATAATTTTATACCTTGCTTCTTGGACTTGTAAAACACCCCACATGACTTTGATATGTCAACTTCAATTTAAAACAAATATTTAATGACAAACAGGACCTTGATTTAGATTTAAGACTAATCAAGAAGAAGGATATTTTCTTGTGGAATGAACTCACCTTCCAGTTCTGGTGTCATAAATGCTAGCTTCTTGTTGCTTTAATAATGAGTTTTAGCTGTCATATTATACTCTGCGTTATTGCTTTTTCAATGTGATCTCCCAATTGGTGGTTCTCAGAAATTTGTGAAAGTAAACAAAGTATGGAGGTGAATCATTGATTTGAGTGACTACCGGGATGCTGTGGTTGATTTTGTTGAGTATGACACAAAATGATTTTCTATAATAGTTAGTAGTCCTTAGTTGCAAGAATTATACTGGATATTTTGCATCTGTTCCATGTAACTGAAAGGAAAACTGGGAATATGATAAATGGGGAAAGTGCAAGACGGCACAAGCCAAAGTTATCCTTAGTCAAAGAAGAATGTGATTCATCCAACCCCTCCTTTTAGCCTAAGTAAGATATTTCCACTTCCAACCCCTAATGAGAGCTTAAAAAGAAAAGGGAAATAAGATCAGATTGCCTATCCATAACAAAAACTTGAAAAAGGAAAAAACAAAAGAGACAGAAAAAACATCATAAATCCCTTGCTATAGCTGCCTCTAAAGTATGACGCAAACATGAGCTAATAAAAGAGAGGTGGAGATAATGGAAAAGGCCAAGAATCTATATTTTAAAATGGTTCTAAATGTTGGTTTTCTTCAATAAATCCTTGCATACTTATCAAAGAGAACTGTAAAAAACAAAAAAAAGTTGATGCAGAAGTACAAGTGTGATGTTTTTTTTTAGTTTAGTTTGAGTATGATGAGTCTTTCCTCTATTCATTTGTTTATTCAAATTATTGCCATTCCCATTTTTAGGCTTGTAATGATTGATTTTTTTGCGGGCAAATGCTATTTGCTGCTTTCTCAAGGTGATGTATTGAAGTTATTCTGTATAGAAAATTCTTGCGGTGTTCCACTATTTTGATATTAATGATGGAATTGATGATCTTATAGTCTAAGAGCTGAAATAGTACCACCAGTTAATATCCAGGGGTAGTAACCAGAGTTGTGTTAAATTTCCTTTAGCCATTTAGTTTGAGAATTACCTCTTCCATTCTCTCAAGCCACTTGATTGAGTGCTTGAATATCAGTTGCATTCTCCTGGGATGCTCATTTGTATTATCACCTATCAAAGTAAAGAAAGGGCATTAACAGTGGAGAAGTCACATTTATCTGCTATCTCATTCTAGCTTTCCCTTGAGATTTTTTTTTTGGAGAAAGCTTACAGAGATATTTCCTTTAAATCAAAGGTTATTTTTTAGGAAAGATTTATGTTTCCAGTCTTGTTTTGCTATTGGTAAGGAGCTCATACTTCAATATGCTTTGACACATTCAACTAGGATCTATTATCTCATTGTGAAGCCATTAGATTTCAGTTCCCAATCTTGTGCGCTAAGAAGTTCTGTGTTTTCTGCATTTTGCATCCTTAATGTATGCATCATCTTAAATTTTGCACTACATCCTTTGTTTTTCAGAATTTGTCCCTTTATGTATGCAACAGCTTTTGTTTACATCCTGTCCTTTCTTGTTTTCATTATTTACCCCCTAAGATGTGCATTGCTATTTTATTATTTGTACTGCGTACTGCAAGAATATATGTTTCATCTCCATATTCTCTTTCTACAGCATCTATAATTCCTTTTTCATGTAAAACAGATGTCCAACAACTCTAATTTTCCCACTACTTTTCATATTCAACTCACTAACTTCATCAGCTGTCTTGATTACTGTCATATTCTCACTTGAAAAACGACATTTGGTTTTCCGAGTCATTGAGAAAGTTTTTACCTCTGTCAAAATTGAAAGGTTCTTTTAGTCAAAGGTACTTTGTTTTGCCATTTAAGCAATCTCTAGATTGGGAACCCAATTTCTTAACATTTGATTAAGACGCGTTTAGATGGAGAGATATAGATAGTTAGGATTCATATAACTGACCTGACCTAGATATTTAAGCAATCCTTTGAAGATGAAGTCTTTAGCACAATCCTCCTCTATGTAGTCCTTGAAATGCATGTATTTGGATAAAAAGGAGTTGGAGTCTTGGAGATGTTGTATGGAGAAAATAGATAGATAAGTGTATATTGTTACAGTGTCACAGAGCCCTTGATGTTTACTATTCCAATCTACACATTCATAAAATGAAGTGTTTTATAACTTTGCAAGGGATAGGGTGCAAATTGAAATATGATGCATATTTAGGGGCACATCTTAATAAACAAAGGGGTGTATAAATTAAAAATGGTGCACAAAATAAGGCAAAATTAAAAGAGGATGGGGTGCAAAATGAGAAGAACTCAAAAAGTGCCTCTAATAGGCTAATTAGAGTACATGGATAACTAGATCGTAACTCAGGGACTGGAGGCCACTTTGCACCAGCACTGGATACGGATAACGTTTTTCTGAACTAATTATGAGAAGTAATTTGTTTATTAGGAACTAAATAGGGGTATATTTTTTGCCAGTTTTTAGAGTGATGGTGATACAGTTCTAGACGATGATAAAGCTCAATTAAAGTCATTTTAGTTGCTTAAGCTATGCTTCAAATTGATAATATGCGAACTGGGTGTATCTATTACTTCAAAGTTGGTACCTCAATTTTGGTGAGCTGCAGTCTGCTGTAGTAATAGTGTAGATTAGTAAACCATCAATTCATTTTCTGCAGGGTTAATACATGTCGTATTTGAGTCTTAGAGTAGTCAGTAGTGCAAGGACTGATTTAGATCCCTTCCCTCATTTGTGTGTATATTTAAGGACATCTCATTTTCCAGTCTCCTAAACTTTTCCTATCAAAATAATCTTTTTGTCTGTCTAAATAAGAATAGTTTTCTATGCCAGTCTTTAGTGTCATTGATTCTCACAAAAGTTCATACTTCAATGATATTGACAAATAACCAATGAATCATAAATTGAGTTTGTATAGGGTCTTGAACACTAGGCCACACCCTTGGGTGCTATAATATTCAGAAACTGGAACCTCAATGGTAGTTGGCGCCACAGGTTGTCTGATGTACTCGTCTTCCTCCTTGGGAGAATGGATCGTGACAAGATCTGGAAGAGGTGTTGTTGGACTGTGCGTTCTTTTAGATCCCAATCAAGCACTATTTCTCGATCTTGATGCCAAGTACTCTCTGTCTCAAGAGAACATTTCTTGCAGCAGAATCAATATACACATTCACAGATTGACCCGACAAAATCATGTATCCATCTTCGAACTTCATGGAGTTGGCACACGGAGTTCTCAACTTTCCACTGACAATCATGAATCAATCAGCCCACTTGCCTTGGCTCCACTATCCATGATAAATCACAGAACACCATACATGCACTCAGAGCAGCAAGACCACCTAGGAGCTTGTATTGCATAGAGCTCCATAATGTTTTCTTCAGAATTGAATTTCTTTTGGACAACTGATGTCAACTCTCTCCCTGATCGTCCTCCCCTTTTCACTTGTAAGCCGAGTATGAGTGGCTCTGATGATGACCTCAGTCCTCATAGGAGTGATTCTAACCTCCACTCCATAATATCCATCTTCTGCCAACTCACGTGTTAACACTTAATTTAGCTCCTCGAAGAACACACCATCTGCCACAAACTTCTTCTTTTTGCTCATCTGAGTATCTCTCTTTGCCCTCTTCGGATGCTTGCAGTCATGTTCACTTTTGATACTGTCATTACATTGTTAATGGTGTAGAGACCACCTAGGTTTAAGAGATTTCTTACCATTTTAGGAGTCATGTTCACTTTTTAAGCTCTCTTTACATTGTTAATGGTGTAGAGACCACCTAGACTTGTTATATGTTTTATCATTTTAGGAGTCATGTTCACTTCTAAGCTTTTATTACCTACTTTGTTCGGACTGATATAAATTTACTTTACTGATCTCAGAAGGGAAAAGAAAGAAAATTAAAAGAAGCAAAGACAAGATCTCTTGCATCCAATCCGACCCCTAAATTCTCTTTGTTTAAATTTTTAGATTTCATTAGTTATTAGAATAACCCCATGTGTTCTTTTAAAATCTCATTCTGACCCCAAAAGTATCAAATTTGTCCCTGCGTGTATACACTTGTAGGATACTTGAATTCTAGATTTTGGAGATATGAGCATCCAGAAAAATAATTGGAAATTTCGGTATACTTGCTGAGATCACATGTTCTTAGGGGCGAATTATATCAAGTGGTGTCCATCGAATTGTTTTTACTATTGCACATATAAATAATATAAAAACTTATATAGGTAGATAAAATGACACCAGTTGATAGTTAGACTGTCTCAGTTCTGGTCGAGTGCTTCGTTATCCTCGTTCAGGTTTGGGAGATCGAGCCTCAGTCACAACCTATTGTTAAAAAAATTTGGACCTAAGTTGTTGACTTCTTGTTAGAAAAATAAAGCACACACCGAAGGGATTCGAACCCTTGACTTCTTGCTAGGTGAGTATAAACTAAACCACTGAACCTGAAGTTCTCTTTGTGTAAATACCAAAAAATAGTTTAACATAAAGACGGTTTTCACCTATGATAAATACATTTCAAAAAGTGAAATTTTGTTGAGGCGAGTTGTAATAATGTACTTGAATTAAATTTTATTAATATAATCTGAATTTTATTTCTTTAAATATGATGTCATTACAATAATTTGTTCACTTTTGAAATGTCAAAGATGCTTCTGAAAAATTCGGTGTATGCCCTGGTTGGTGTATCATATTTGATACCATATCCAGTACTAATAGGCAGCTCAAATTTTATATGCACTTCATTGATTATATGTCTAGTTGTTGAATAATGGCCTTTATTCTGCTTATTGTCTCATATGCAGTATGACAAATCAAGTATCGCCGAGCCTACTTGTGATGTTGTTATCTAGTTATACCACCAGTTGATGTTTTTGGTTTTAGCAGTTTTCTGTGTTTCTGTGATAAAAGTATACTTCTGTTTGTAAATACTTGAACATACCTCTTGACAATATTTAGATTTTTGTTATTATGTGCATTTCATGTAGGATGACCAGAAGGTAGTCATGAAGCGGAAAACAGAGCTTGGTGGAACTTTTTCAATAGCTAGTTGGATACTTTTTATTGGTCTTTTTGCTGCGTGAGTACATGATGTTTTTTCTCTCTTTAATTTCTAGTGTTTCACTATTTCTTCCAAGTATCTGGCCTGTTCTTATCTAAAAATAAAAAAGAAAATCCAGCCTGTTTTTCTTCTGAACAATATTTTCTTCCCGTGTTCTTTTTTTTTCTTTACCTTCTATTCCATCTATAATAGACTCTTTTATATGCTTCCACAGTTTGCTATACCACATAATAGCGAAGAGAGCTATTGAGATGCACAATGTGAGACCAACAAATGCACCTGATTTAGCTTCTTTTATAAACGATTTGGAGTTTAATATCACTACCATCTCAAGTATGAGCTGCTTACACTTACGTGGTCTTGGAACAGTAGTAACTGGGAATCCAGGGTTGATTGACTATCGATTTGCTCCTCTGTCAACATTTGCCAACTATTCCTGTATAAACACAACTAAGGGACCCACTATCATGCTTAAGTGCCGCAGATGTTCACTTAGCTGGGACAATGCCTATATTTCATGGCAATTTGTTGATCTCCCAAATAGTCCTGCAGCAGCTGCTGGATATCAGTTCAATCTAACAGCAACAGATCCTAAAAATAAGAAACATGTTAGCTTGGTCAGTGGAACACTAAGAAATGGAAGCAATTTTGACAACAAACCAGTTACATTTAGAGGGATGACACCAAATATATTGAAGTTCAATTTTTTCCCAAGAATGTACCATAATTTGAATGACCTGAAGCTCATCCAGCCACTACTTCATGAGTTTCTCCCAGGTTCTTCTTTTGATGAGATAAGTCAACTCCAAGCATCACTCGAAAGCCCTAATGATGGTCTAATCAACACGACATTGTATGTCAACTTCCTATCTTCGTATATTGTTGAGATCAAGAATCAAAATGTTATAGGACCTGGTGAGTAATATCTTCATCTCTTGGCACATTTTCCATTCTTTGTTGTCTTCTCTGGCTAGTGTTTAAACCTTTTGACTGTAAATTTTCATTCGGTCATATACTTAGACCTATAATAATGCATGTGCTGTATAAACACCTTTAGCTATGAAGTTTGCAAATATCTTTCCAGTCATACTTTTGCAAGAGATGCTCTTGTTCATCTTTTTGGTAAATAGAACTTCAGTAAGAAATTATGAGTTTATGACTGGACCATGAAATATGTTAATGATGTCTTGTCATTCTGAGGAGAATTCCTACATGTTTCCAAAATTCATTTATACCGAATCTGACAGCTCTTCTTTTGTTACTCATTTTCTACATTTTTGCGTATTAACTGATCAACTGCTTACAATTCCTTTTTAAGTTTGTTATTCGTCTTGAAAACTGTTATAGGCAAAAGTTTTGTTACCTTTCGAAAAGAAAAAAAAGAAGAAGATCTAGGCGAGAGCCTTCAGCAGTGTTGTGCTTTATATGATGATTTATATGAATTTTCCTGAATTTCCTCATCCCCCTCTGTCTTCTCTTTGCCCTCATGTTTTCAACTTTGGGGAGAAAGCAATGGGGGAGAGGAGGGGAGTTCTGGAACTTAGTTAGTTGTTGACATCTAAATTTCTTCTATATGCACATCTTATGGTGGAACTAGGTATTTGGTGTTCTGCAGCACCCACAGAGATATTCACTCTCTGGTTATAGTCCTAGCTGACTGGCCCAGATCCTATGCCAATTTTTTAAATGCCAAAGTTGTTCCCTACCATTTGTATTCTATGTGATTCATGAGAAGTTTAGTTTCTTTGGATAATACAGAGTGCATAATTAAGATTTTGCAACCTGTTAAATGCGAACCGTGCAAATGCCTTTGCTACATAGCAGTGTAGGGCCTTAAGTGGAATGCTGTTTTATTTTGCCTCTCTGATTCTACAGACAAGTTGCCAGTGAACTTATAATGTTTGAAAGAGCACTACTTCCAAGCAAACATCAAGGCATGGTACTCATATTGTCTTCAGGGGCTTTCCACTTAAGGAACTTGATCTTTGTTATTTTTCTACAACAACAACAACATACCCAGTGAAATCCTACAAGTGAATGTACGCAGACCTCACCACTACCTCATGGAGGTAGAGAGGCTGTTTTCGAAAGACCCTTGGCTCAGGTGCAACAAATCCCGGTATAAAGAAGAAGACAATGAAGAGAAATCGAAACAAGAAACAGTGCAAAAGTAGTCAAAACAACAATAAAATCATTTGATAATTGAAATGTCATAAACAACATTCTAGGGTAGATTATTATTAACAAACAATAATAAACAATGATAAACTAAAAAAGAAAAACTAGAACTATAATAATACAACTAGTACCGTTGCAAACATCAGCCACCCTAAGCAATTCCACACTACACTACCTACTACCCTTCTGCCCTAATATGAGTCCTCCACACCCTCCTATTTAGGGTCATGTCCTCGGTAACCTAAAGCTGCATCACATCCTGTCTTATCACCTCTCCCCAATACTTCTTCGACCTACCTCTGCCTCTCCTCGTACCCTCTATAACCAACATCTCGCACCTTCTCACTGGTGCGTCTATGGAATTCTATTTTTTTATTTGATATAGTTTTAGTGCTTTAAGCTAGAGGAATTTAAGCTTTTAGTGTGGATGCAAAAATAGTGAAGGTGGGAAAATGATAGGATAATCAAATGGAACATTTACCTTATCTGAAAAAATAGAGGGGAAAAAGATAGGTAATCAGATGAAGACTAGTGGGTGTTTGGATTGGCTTGTTTTAAGTACCTTTTGGCTTTTACGCTCTTTTGTATTTTTGGAGGTGTTTGGGAAACACGAAAAGTGCTTTTAAGCACTTTGTTTTAGGCTGAAAAAGTACAAGATAAGCCAAAAGTTGGGTGTTCCCAACTTATGGCTTTTAGCTTTTAGCTTATAGCTACTTAAAAAAAGCCAATCCAAACACACCCTTATTGCACTGCTGATTTTCAGGCTAAACTTGTTAAAAAGAATATTGAACTTGCTAGTCTGATGCATCATTTCATACTTTAACTGTTGTCTAGGATATGACGCTGGACCACACCAATATAATACTCCCTCTGTCCCAATTTATGTGATGCACGTTGACTGGCACAGAGTTTAAGAAAAAAGACTGACTTTTGAACCGTGTGTCTAAAATAAGCCATATATATATTTTATGTGGCTATAAGGAGATAAGGGCAAATTGGGATGTTTAAAGTTAAATTGTGTTTCTAATCATAGAAAGATATCATTCTTTTTGGGATAGACTAAAAGTGAAGTGCATTGAATAAATCGGGATACAGGGAGTAAGAAAAGAAGTCTGATGTTTGGTTGTCCTTCAGAAATCTGGTGTGTATATTTAGTGTTTTAAGTGGTTCGTTTCATTTTAGAAGTTTTTTTGGGCTATGTTTTGATAATATCTTCCTCTCCCAAGAGTGCAGTAAGCTTCCTTGCAGATGTTGGTGGCCTTTATTGCGTCAGTATTGGCCTCTTCTTCTACATTTTGGTGCAGGTACATTCATTTTTTCATTTACTACTACTGTATTTTATGGATTTTCATTTATAAGCTATGTTACATGGCACAACTTCATCTTACCGAGGACATGACTTTAGGTAGGAAGGAGTGGAGGTCGCGTATTAGGGTAGAAGGTTAGAGGGGTACAATGTTGTCTTTCCTTGCGGAGGTTTAGGCTTGTTAGTGCTTGTCGTAGTACTAGTCGTACCCTTGTAGTTCTGGCCATATGTTGTTTATTGTGTTTCGATTATCACACTATTTTGTTCTTTCCTGTAGACTTTAGACTCTGTTTCTTATTAACTGCTATGCTTTCTTCATTGTTTTCTTCTTCTCTTATTTGGATTTGATGCACTTGAACCGAGGGTCTTACGCAAACAACCTCTCTACCTCCACGAGGTAGTGGTAAGGTCTGTGTACACTCTACCCTCCCCAGACCCCACTTAGTGGGATTTCACAAGGTATGTTGTTGTTGTTGTTACATGGACTTGTTTACGTGTGTGCATCCTGTACCGGGTGTATATTACTACCCTGTAAAGTGCATCTTCTGTCAATTCTTAGTATATTATGAATAATCTGCATAAAGCACCCATACTCATGTCATACCCATTCGCCACAAAAGTCTAGGCAAATGAAGTATCTGTGTAACATAGTTGTGTGGTTGAGAACAACGCGTTAACGAAAAAGAGACTTCGTTAACAATTTTTCTGTGGAAATTTGCTGTAACAATAGTGATTTGTAGTTTAGGTACTGATGGTAATGCATGGGGCTTCTCGAGTTAGGTATGTCCGCTGATTAAATCTTGGACATGGATCTCTTATGGTTTCCGCTTTTCTGTGAGGTGGTAGAATTTACTTTTTACAGCTACTCGACGTAGAAACTTACTGGAGCTTGATTTCTTGATAATTTCCATTCAGTGTTCTATGTTTGTGGAGGAAAGTTTGTCTTCCGATATACCTCTCAAATCTGCTAAGTGCTAATTTCTTTATGAAGCATCAAATAAGAAAAGAAAAAAACAAAAGTTGGGCAAAGTGTTTTGTCTGACACTGATTTTCTGGGTATCATTTCAACTCCTAGCAACCAAAACATTCAAGATTAAGACATCTTGTTCCAAAATTGCGTAGAAGTTATTTACCTCTAGATTGGAATGTGGGTTAGAAATTAAGATTGATCTGGTGGCCTGAACTTAGTAGTGATGTAAGAAAGGAACTCTGAAGATACTTGAAATTGTAAAAACCTATGGAGTAAATTTAGAGTGTCTTCTTTTCATGGAAAATTTACTTATAATTGTGTGCAGGGTGTGATTGATCCTTATGTCTATACTTTCTTATTTTTGTCTATACTCCTATGTTACAGTGTGAATATAGGATAAAGAAATTGCGCAATGAGGATAGTGTGATGCGAAAGGTTAGAAGTCGCCGAAAAGCTCAAGACCGCTGGGATAAAGTGAGTATATAGACAAAAAAATCACGTGTTGTCTTGCTGAACACAATCTTTTAAAGTTAGTTTTGCCAATTCAGCTGCCCTGTCTAACTTCCTTATCCCTTGCTTCCACTTTATTTTTCTGATAGTTGAGGAAATATGTAATGTACACGTACGCTCCTAACCAATTGGAAGAGGAGTACGACATGAGAAATGATGGTTGTTGCACAGGCATCAAGATGGAACCACTCCAAAGAAAGAGCTCTTCAGTTAGAGGAAAAGGGTCTAGCAGATTAGATACCATCAGTTTTAGCAGAAAAGTTGGCTTACCTAGTGAGAAGGTGCAGCCTTGCGGCGTCAATTCCTTTATATCAGTATGCTTACATCTACTGCTTATTTACAAATTTCATGGAGATCGTAAACTTTTGAAGTTTTGTTTGCCTTTCCCAGAGAGCCATTCCAGAGAAGATTGATACTCTAATTGCCACACATTTTTTGCCTGAACCTGCAGCAGATCTCCAAATGAGTACACATCTGAAGGAAGAAAGAGTCAGTTGCCTATTTCTCTCTGATATTTTTGTTTCTTGAATTTGGTTAAATAATATTTGTATTTTGGCTACTGTCTCAACACGATCCGTGAACCTGTTCGCATGATTGGTGCAATCATGCTCTCTTTTACCATGATTTGGACTTAACCCAATATAGCAAAAGAGATATCTAAATGGTGTACATGGATGTTTTAGCTCTTCTACTTTTAACAATACCCCTTCTTGTTTTGATGTGAGGAAAAGGCCTTCCAAGGGAGTCACAGCTACTTCCTCTGGTTTCATGATTTTTGCTGTTATATAAGAGGTATCAGAAATGAATGCTTTACTTTTTAGAACTTCCAAAATATCTTTGCTTCGATTGGGAACTACCTGTTAGTAGTTAGTTTACTTTGGGGGGGGGGCGGGGCATTTCTTTCCCTCTTCAGAAAGTGACCTTGGACTTGTAGAAGCATTTTGGGAGTTGAAAAGAGAAAAGGTAAGTCATAGT
>JAGDQO010002580.1:0-206929 GCA_018342035.1 Solanum appendiculatum | reverse complement strand
CTACCTTAATACCACCCCCCGACACCACATGACCTAGGAAGGCAACCTCCCTCAGCCAAAATTCACACTTTTTCATACTTGGCATACAACTTCTCCTCTCTTAATCTTTGCAACACAACCCTCAAGTGACCCGTATGTTCTTCCTCGCTATGCGAATAGATTAAAATATCATCAATGAAGACCACAACAAAAGAATCAAGGTAGGGTTTAAAGACCCTATTCATTAGGTCCATGAAGGTAGCCGGTGCATTGGTCAACCCAAAGGACATGACCACAAATTCATAATGTCCATACCTAGTCCGGAAGGCTGTCTTGGGAATGTCACCCTCCCCCACCTTCACTTGATGATACCCGGACCGAAGATCAATCTTAGAGAAGTGGCTAGCCCCTTGCAATTGGTCGAACAAGTCATCAATCCTAGGAAGAGGATATTTATTCTTGACGGTGACCCTATTGAGTTGCCGGTAATCGATACACATCCTAAGGGACCCATCTTTCTTCTTCACAAACAACACCGGTGCACCCATGGTGATTGGCTAGGCCTAATAAAACCCTTCTCCAACAAGTCCCTCAATTGTTCTTTCAGCTCCTTTAACTCCGCCGGGGCCATACGGTAAGGGGGAATAGAAATGGGTTGAGTATCAGGGAGGAGGTCTATGCTAAAATCTATTTCCCTTTTGGGAGGAACATCGGGAAGGTCATTAGGAAGACATCAGGAATTCATTTACGTTTACACGGAACCGACTCTATAAGAAGGGTTTTGGACTCCACATCCCTAACCCTCACAAGGTGATAGAGACACCCCTTAGAGATCAACTTACGGGCTTTAATGCAAGAGATGAATCTACCCTTGACTACCACATTTTGGCTTTCCCACTCAAGAATGGGTTCACTTGGGAATTGGAACTTGACCCTTCGGGTTCTACAATCAATAGAAGCATAGTATGCATGCAACCAATCCATCCCAAGAACAACATCAAAATCGACCATGTTCAATTCAACAAGGTCACAAGGCAATATTTTATGCAAGATGCAAATAGGACAATTTCTATAGACCTTCCTAGCAACAATATATGCACCAATAGGAGTAGACACCTTATATGACTCACGCAACAAGTCGGGCTCGTCTTCCTCTTGTATTAAGCATGATCTAGCATAGCAAAGAACAACCGTTAGGGAAGAACTTAATTCAACTCTACAGCACGACTTAGAACATGGAGAAGGGAAACATTTCCTAAAACGTCTCATAGCCTCCTACTCATAGTTGTGGTGCACAACACAACCATGAATCGGACTCTAATCAACGCAGTGTGTTGGACTCCGAGGATCATTCAACCTAGTGCTCTGATACCAAGTTTGTCACGACCCAAGCCTAGGGCCTAGATGTGACCGGCGAATGGGGAACCCGAAGGAACCCCAAACAAGCCTCATAGCGTATCATTACACATCCTTGGTCGCGGAAGCAATTAAATGACCATAAGCGATAAGCATAGTCAAGGGGGAAATCGGGACTAAGGGAGCAAGAAGAAAAAAAGAAATGATACATAAATACCATAGATGAGTCAAGCTCAAGCATAAAACACAACTTGTCCAACACCACCTCTAAACATGAGTACTTAGCGGGGGCCAAGAAAAACTACTGGGCTCACCCTCATAGTCAAAACATAACTAGAAAGGAAAAGTTTAATACATAGCAAAAGATCATGAGCAACGTCCCCGAAATGGAGGACTCACCAATAACCACTATAGAAAATCGTACTAGCCACACAGAGGAGGGTGGTCAAGTGGTGCTCCGGTCCCTACATGGTGACATCATGTAGGCATAGAGTATGCGTTAGTACATTTGAATGTACTAAGTATATGGGATGCTATGCAATGCTACATTAGATGGACATCATAGGAAAAATGCGTAATCATACCCAATAGATAGCATATTAATAAAATGATATGTATAATGATGCTTACATAAAAATCATATTTAGTGGGATGTAGTACATGTGTGGCGAGTGACCATCAATATAGTATTTCCAAGGCCTACCACCCCCTTGGAGAGGCGAAAGAGGTACAAACCCCTCAATATGGTTACACGGGCCTACCACCCCCCGGCTAGGGACCAAGGTACAAACCCCTCGATATGGTTACACGGGCCTACCCCCCGTGCTAGGGACCAAGGTACAAACCCCTCGATATGGTTACACGGCCTACCACCCCCCGTGCTAGGGACCAAGGTACCAACCCCTCGATATGGTTACACGGGCCTACCACCCCCCGTGCTAGGACCAAAGGTACCAACCCCTCGATATGGTTATACGGGCCTACTACCCCCCGTACTAGGCAACCAAGGTACCAACCCCTCGATACGGTTATACGGGCCTACTACCCCCCGTACTAGGCTTGGTCGACTCACAACACTTATTTAGAGAAAATCATATACATGTGTCCATTTCATCATCATTTCAGTAATTACATAACCATCCGTCTCATAGGACGTACCTTGGACCTTCCCTTTCCTAAGAATTCTATAAATGGGCATTTTATCAAACACAAGGTGGGCAATTGTTCATGTAAATGAAATCATGTATTTCAAGAATACTAAGTCCAACCAATTCCAAAATCCATATAAATCAGCCCACCAACAACATACATATATATATCAACCTTCATAATTTGATCATGGAAGCATGTAAACCATAAACATCACATAAAAATTCCATTTCATGATAATATGCAAAAAGGACCATAATAGGGTGTGTAGTAGTAATTCCATAATTCAAGAGTTCATAATTGATCATGAGGACCCATAAATTTGAAGTAGAAATAGAGGATAAATGGTTGGACTTGTGGAAAGGAAGGTTTCCACAATCAAACCCACATACCTCAACTTTGGAGAATCCTTGATGAAGATTGGAATGGAGAATCGAAGCTTGAGATTGAGTCTTGAATCCGGAATTAGAGCTTGAGATGTTTGAATTTGGTTGAAGATCTTGGTGGAATTTTTGGAGAGGGCTTAGAGAGTGTTTTTGGAGTTTAGAAAATGACTAAGTATGGGACATATCCCCTTTTTATAAAAAAATGACTCCAACCCGCCTAGAAAATTCGCTCACTGGAATTGGAAATTCTGCACAAACAGGTTTTACGAAAATGGTCATAACTCCCTCATCCTAACGCGGAATAAGGTGAAACCAAGTGCGTTGGAAAGCTAACTCAAAGAGCTTTAATTTGATAGGTTGCAGCCCTTCCAGTTCCTTGTGTGCTAAGAGATATGCCCCTTTAAAGTTGACCCTCCAAATCGCAATTTTTGCGATTTTCGAATTTTGATACGGTTGCTCTAAAATTCGGGTTAGACCCATTTCCCACTCAATTTGACCCCACGAATAAGAATATGAAGTCGAATTTCCGAAATCATGCACGGATTTTGAGATATATGGAAATTACAATTATAGGTGTTTCCGAAGCACATTTTCGGGCATTTGGGTCGTTTCATGAAGTCCAGAAGGCGAGATAAATTAGGGTCGCCGATTAACTTAGTGATGCGCCGAGTGAGGTAGCTGCTCGCCGAATATTCCAGTATATTTTGTTACTTCAACCTTCAAGTTCTGATGAACTTAGGTGATCCCAGGGCAGATGGGTGATACGCCGAATGGTGCAGCCCCTCGCCTTATTGCTAACTGTTGAAAATTCACACTCCAACCTACACATTCGACACACGTTATTCAAAAACAATAAGATAGAGCTTGGGTTACCTCCCAAGAAGCGCCTTATTTAACGTCGTGGCACGACGTGGACATGAATTCAAGCATCATCCAAGTACACCACATCAATCATTCGCACAACGGGACCCTCTCCGAAGTAGAGCTTTAGCCTTTGCCCATTAACCTTAAAGGTCGTACCATTCTCACCCTGAACCTCAATAGCTCCATTTTCAAACACACGATTAACCTTGAAAGGACCTGACCATTTGGACTTGAGCTTCCCCAGGAATAACTGCAAACGCGAATTGTAGAGCAATACATGATCGCCAACCCGAAACTCCCTATGAAGTATTTTGGAATCGTGCCATTTCTTCATTTTCTCTTTATAGAGGGCAGCACTTTCAAAAGCGCGAAGCCGAAATTCCTCCAATGCATGAAGTTGGTCAACCCTACTCTTGGAGACAACATCCCAGTTCAAATTAATGGTCTTCAAAGCCCATAGTGCCTTATGCTCGATTTCCACTGGGAGATGGCATGATTTTCCAAATAGTAACTGATATGGTGACATACCAATTGATGTTTTAAAAGCAGTTCGGTAGGCCCACAAGGCATCCTCCAACCTTCGCGACCAATCTTTACGATTTGCATTCACGATCTTGGCTAAATTTTCTTTAATTTCCCGGTTAGAAACTTCAACCTACCCACTTGTCTATGGATGGTAAGGGGTGGCACCATTGTGCTTTACTCTATACTTGGTCAGCAACGATGTAAACAATCGGTTGCAAAAGTGTGAACCCCCATCACTAATAATCGCCCGTGGTGCGCCAAACCTTGTAAAGATATACCGCTTAAGGAATGCAATCACACTTCTCTTTTCATTGTTGGGCAAGGCAATAGCTTCTACCCACTTTGACACATAGTCAACGGCCACCAAAATGTATTTGTTCCCATAAGAGCTCACAAAAGGACCCATAAAATCAATTCCCCATACATCAAATAATTCAACTTCAAGGATCGGGGTAAGGGGAAGCTCATGTCGATGTGACACTCCTCCTTGCTTTTGACATGGAATACACTTGCGGATAAGGAAATTAGCATCTTGGTACAATGTTGGCCAATAATATCCACTTTGCAATACCTTGGCAGCTGTTAGTACCCCACTATAGTGACCACCAACTGGAGAAGCGTGGCATGAACTAAGTATAGCATCAGCTTCGACTTTCGGCACACACCTCCTAATTATATGATCAACACATTCTCAAAATAAATAGGGCTCATCCCAAAAATACTTTTTCGCATCAAAGAGGAATCTCTTACGCTGATAGAATGAAAGGCCCTCAGGTACAATCCCACACACGACATAATTCGCGAAGTCGGCATACCAAGGAATGGAACCATGAGAGATCGTCATGACCATCTCATCCGGGAAAGTATCCTCAATATCCTTGTCACCGGACACCATAACATTTGTTTTGAGTCTTGATAAATGATCCGCGACTTGGTTTTCACACCCTTTTCGATCCCTGACCTCAAAGTCAAATTCTTGTAGCAGCAATATCCACTAAATCAACCTTGGTTTCGCATCCTTCTTAGCCATTAAGTAGCGGATAGCTGCATGGTTCGTGTGCACCACTGCTTTAGTTCCCAATAAGTAAGCTTGGAATTTCTTGAAACCATACACTACAGCTAACAATTCTTGCTTGGTAATAGTGTAGTTCCGTTGAGCCAAATTTAAGCTCTTGCTAGCGTAGTATATCAGGTGAAACAACTTGCCTCTACGTTGTCCCAGGTCAGCACCCAAGGCAATACCACTAGCATCACACATTAATTCGAATGGGCTACCCCAATCCAGGGCAACAATGATCGGAGCTGACACAAGCTTCTCTTTGAGAAACTCAAAAATAATCATACAGGTTTCATCAAACAAAAACACGCTGGAATTCTCTAGAAGTTCAAATAGTGGATGAGCAATCTTTGAGAAATCCTTAATAAATTGCCTGTAAGAACCTACGTGTCCTAGGAAACTTCGGACACCTTTCACAGAGACAGGAGGTGCTAACTTGACAATCACCTCGACCTTTGCTTGATCCACTTGTATACCTTTCCCTGAAATTTGGTGTCCCAAAACAATCCCTTCAATCCCTTCTTTTACCATAAAATGACATTTCTCCCAATTAAATACAAGGTTAGTTTCGACACACCTTTGCAAAACTAGTCCCAAGTGTTCAAGGCATTCTTTGAATGAGTCACCCACTATGGAAAAATCATCCATGAAAACCTCCATAGAGCCCTCAATCATATCAGCAAAAATTGATAGCATACACCTTTGGAACGTTGCCGGTGCATTACATAGCCCAAAAGGCATGCGTTTAAATGCAATATTTCCATAGGGACAAGTGAAAGTCATCTTGTCTTGGTCCTCTGGGGCTATAGAGATTTGATTGTACCTGGAATACCCATCAAGGAGATAATACCATCCACGCCCCGCTAACTTATCAAGCATCTGGTCCATGAAGGGCATGGGAAAATGATTTTTCTCGGTTGCTGAATTCAGCTTCCTATAGTCCATGCATACCCGCCAACCTGTGACTGGTCGCATAGGTACAAGTTCACCTTTTTCATTTGGTACCACGGTCATACCCCCTTTCTTTGGGACACATTGAACTGGGCTTACCCACTTGCTGTTTGCAATGGGATAAATCACACCTGCATCTAACCACTTGATGATCTTTTTTTAACCACTTTTTGCATTGGAGGGTTCAACCTCCTTTGGTGCTCTACGCTGGGCTTACAATCAACTTCCAACTGAATTTTGTGCGTACAAATTTCGGGAGGAATTCCCACTATGTCAGCAATTGTCCACCCAATAGCTTTGATGTACCGTTTCAGTACACTCACAAGTGCCTGTACCTGGTCTTCAAGTAAATCAACTACAATGATCACCAGCAAGGTATTGTCAGCTCCCAAGAATAGATATCTAAGATGGGAAGGAAAAGGTTTTAACTCAAGCTTCGGGGGTGCTTCAATGGATGACTTCACGGGAGGAGTTTCTCTATTCTTCAAATCAATTTCAAGCTTCAAAGGAGTTTTAGAGTGAGAACAACACCCGATAGAGCAGCCAATACTTCATCGTAATCTTGGATGTCTATCCCATCATAGTTCAATATCACAGCAGCTAATGAGTCACCAATACAAGCAACCTCACTAATACTAGATACCGCTTCATCGATAAAATCAATGACCAACACCACATGGATGTCATTTGGTTGTTTCATGAATTTACACACATTAAAAGTGACTTCCTCCTCATTAACTCTAAATTTCAAGTCTCCGCTTTCCACATCGACAAGTGCTCTCCCGGTTGCCAAGAATGGTCTACCAAGAATAATAGGGATCTCGACATCTATCTCACAATTAAGAACGACAAAATCTTCCAGAAAAATGAACTTGTCAACCCACACAAGAATATCATAAAGAACGCCGATGGGTCGCTTGATAGAATGATCCGCCATGAGAAGTCGCATTGTGGTAGACTTGGGCTCACCTAGCCCAAGTTGTTTGAAAATAGCATATGACATCAAATTAATGCTGGCTCCCAAATCATACAACGCTTTTGCAAATTTGAATACCCCAATAGTGCAAGGTATTGTGAATGCCCCCGGATAATCCTTTCTAGCAACCACATTTGACATAATAGAACAGCAACTATGGGACACTTCCACCGTTTCAAAGTCCATACTTCTCTTCTTCGTGGCCAATTCCTTCATAAACTTGGCATGCCCCGGCATTTCTAGTAGTGCATCCACCAAAGGGAGATTAATTGAGAGAGACTTGAAAATAGAAAGGAACTTTTGGAATTTCGCATTGTCGTCTAGTTTCTTCAGCCTTTGTGGAAATGAGGGGTTAACTTTGGGCAACGGTTTGGGAGGAACCGATTTAGACACATTCTCCACCTTAGATGTAATGGTTTTACCTGACTTAACATCATTTGGACAACCGGCATCTTCGTTGGCCATGTCATTGTTCACCTCATCTTCCATACCGCCCTCATCATTTACAATCTCTGGACTTTATTCCCTTCAACCTCGTTGTTCTCAGATGCATCGTTACCCAAAAATTTTCTACTTCGAGTAACAATCGCCATACATTGAGCATTCTCGTTCTTCAGATTGGCTAAGGTGTCACTGGGAAGACCACCAATTGATCTCTGATTCAGTTGAGTGGAGATTTGAACCATTTGAGACTCAAGATGTTTAATTCAAGCGGAGTGAGAAGTGACCGTTTGATTGGAACAGCACATTTTCAGGTAACCCATGAGTAGGACATTGTAGAAGAAGCTTTTGGAATCTAAGCCATGTCTCATGGATTGGTTCACTATCAAGTCTCTTGAAGTTCTGAATACCATCTCTCAACTTCACCATCTACGAAGGAGGAAAGAATCGTTCAAGGAATGCTTCCGTTAGCTCCGCTGAAGAAGTAATTGAATCTCTTGGTAATTCAGCCAACCACTTCGTTGCTTCCCCATTTAGAGAGAAAGGAAACAATCGAAGTCGAATTGACTCTTGAGATATGTTCTTAAAGGTGAACGGGCTGCACACATCCAAAAAATTCTGAAGATGTTCATGTGAATCCTCATGAGCAAGTCCTCCAAATGATCCTTTTATTTGCGACAACTGAAGCATAGTTCCGGTCACATGAAAGATGACATTACCCACAGTAGGGGGCAAGCAAATAGTTCCTGCACTTCCCACTTGAGCTACATTAAAGTCGTTCATATTACCAGTGTCATCATTCACATGACGTATATCATCATTCTGACCAACAACACTATCAGTGTCATTCATGTCGTCACTTGTTCAAAATAAACAACGAGAGAAGTAATAAGTAAATTCGACTACAATCAAAATAATTCACTAGAATACGTCAGTATAAAAATTCTAAACGCCATTCCCCGGCAGCGGTGCCATTTTTGATAACGCTCAAATTCACCTATCACAATTCAAGATGTAAGCGGTCGTTAGCAATATAAACCCAACAAGGAGTTGAGGTCGATCCCACGAGGAATGGAGCTAAGTTCAGAATTCAAATACGAAGTATTAAGGTGATCTAGCTTTTTTTAGATGGAAAACACGCGAAACAATGCATAATGTAAATTTACGAAGTTTCAATTAACAATCTTGAAGAGTTTCAACGAATAATTTCAATAAAACACGATTTTAAAAAGAGTTTAATCGATGGGGGAAGGGGCCTTAGGGATGTGTGAATGTTCAACCACTAATTTCACTAAATGGGTCATCACAAATTGCCTAATGATGTTGATCTGTAATGGGTAGGCAAGATTGTCGCTATGATAGCTATTTTGCAAACAACTACCATGCTTTCAATTGGGTTTTACCGAACCCCAACAGGCTAGACAATCAGAGCACAATCTTATGCCTTAATTAAACCCACTTTAACAAGCGGAGAAGTAAAAGTAAGAACTCATACAATTATCAGAAATCAATCCCACTCAAATGCATCTTCAACAAGCATACAAAGAGATATAAGCTAGAATTAAATTTGCAATTTCAATTCATAAGATAAAAACATGGATTAACAACTAAACCCAAACTAAATCAACAAGTAATTCAACAATTGATAAGACCCATAAGCTAATTAGGTGTTTGAACACATAATCACACTCCTAAGGCATCAGGGTTTTAGCCAATCATAATGAAAGTGAAGAATTGGTTACCAAATGCACTCTCCATTGAGTTTGTCAATCTTCTCACAACAAAATTAATCAACTAAAAATATACCCAATGTTAGAATCTTCCCAAAGAAAAACTCCAAGAGTTCAATCACCAACAAAAACTAAGTATTCTAGATACAACTCTCTTCTCTTGTTCAATACAATTTCCCCCCCTTCTCTCTCATTTGAAATCTTCTATTTATACTTCCCAAAAGTTTCTCATGATTTTGAATTTGCAGATAAATCGGTGGCATAAGTCGTGTTTCGTCCTTCTATTCGGCGACACACCAAATTTCTCAGTTTCGCCCTTTCGATCCATCACTTCGGTGCTAATTTCATCCTGGAACTTTAGGTGATCGGGGCTCACCGTTAGGATCGGCGACACGCCGTCTGGTCTATCAGCTCACCGTTGTTACATAGATTTCTCCTTTGCTCCCTGGAACTTTAGGCGACGTCCTATCCATTCGGCGCATTGCTGAGTTGACTTTGGCGAGCCTCAGCCTTTTAGTTCCTTTAGTTTTTGCGCTGTTTGAGTCAAAACTACCGACTCATCAATGTGGTATAGTGTTAGGGAATGACTCTATGAATGAAAGTGAAGGTATGAAAAAGGTCACTGATGTTGATAAGTTACTAGTTGAAGTACATGATGTTGAGCCCAATGTTGTTGCTAATGATGTTAGCGATGTCAATCCTGGGAGTGATTGTAATGCAAAAGTGGGGGATGTTTTTGCCACTCCATCGGGTAAGGTGAAAGTATCGAGTAATGTGTAAATGCCGATCAAAGTGATCCCTCCTTTTCCTCAACAACCAAAGAAGAAAGAAGGTGATGAGAAATTTCAAAAGTTCTTATCCATGTTTAAAAGTTTTTCTATGAATATACCTTTGGTCGATGCTCTACTTGAAATTCCAGGGTATGCAAAACTTACGAAGGAGTTTGTTACCAAGAAGAGAAGGATGGAAATAGAGACCATTGAGGTTTCACATAGTTGCAGCGCTATTATGTCAAGTAATGTGGTTATTAAGAAAGATGATCTGGGGGCTTTCACTATCCTTTGTATCATTGGGATGTATCAATTCGCCAAGCCACTTCGCGATCAAGGAGCAAGTATTAATTTGATTCCATTTTGAGATCTTCAAAATGCTTGGGTTAGATGCTCCAAAAAAACTATGATGTGACTCTTAATGGATGACTGGTTCATCAAAAGACAAGTAGGTGTGCTTTATGATATCTTGGTGAAAATTGATAAGTTCATCTTCCCCATTGATTTTGTCATTCTAGATTGTGAAATTGATGCCGAAATCCTTATCATCTTAGGTAGACCTTTCTTGGCGACCAGAAGAGCCTTGGTGGATGTTGAAAGTGGTGAGTTAACAACAAAGAGGTGAACTTTAATGTGTGCAAGTCTATGCAACTCTTGATTGATATGCATGTTCTGTCTTGTGTTGTTGTTATTGATGAGGCGGTGGCAAGTGTTGGTTAAATTGAGTGTATTGGATTCTTTGGTGGTTGTGTTGCTGAATTATAATGGGGGAGAAATTTGTAAATAGGATGAGGTAGTGGCTGCACTTGTGGGATCGAGTTCTTTTTCATCCAACCCCAAGAAACTTAACATTGATTTGAAGAATAGGAAAAGTCCTCTAGCCAAGCCATCAATTGAGGAACCCCCAAAGTTAGAGTTGAAATCCCTGCCTGCCCATCTCTGTTACTTGTTCTTGGAAGACAACAACACCTTGCCGGTGATCTATCAGAAGGAAATGTTGACACACTAATTGGGGAGTTAAAAAGGTTCATCAAAGCGTTGGGGTGGACAGTAGCGGATAATGTTAGGATTCCACCTAGCATATGTTCACACAAAATTCAATTGGCAAAGGAATGCAAACCTAGTATTGAACATTAATGGGGTTGAACCCTCTCATGCAAGAGGTAATAAGGAAGGAAATAATCAAATGGTTTGATGTGAGAGTAGCTTATCCTATTGCGGATAGCAAGTGAGTCAACCCGATGCAATGTGTGCCAAAGAAGGGGGAGGTTTGACGATCGTCCCTAATGAGAAGAATGAACTTATGGCCATGAGACCGTGACCAGATGGCGGGTATGCATGGACTACTAAAAGTTAAACGCATGGACTGAAAAAGACCATTTCCCCATACCTTTCATGGATCAAATGCTTGATCTACTTTTGGGTATGGGATGGTTTTGCTTTTTCATTGGATATTCGGGGTATAACTAAATTTCTATTGCCCCAGAGGATCAAGATAAAACAACTTTCACGTGTCCTTATGTTACATTCTTATTCAAAAGGAATTTGTTTGGGTTATGTAATGCCTTGACGACCTTTCAAAGATGTATGCTATCAATCTTTGAAGATATGGTGGAGGAATCGATGGAGGTGTTCATGGACAATTTTTCAGTGGTTGGTGATTCCTTTGATGCTTGCCTTGATCATTTGAGCAAGGTCTTGCAAAGTTTTGTAGAGATGAACCTTGTTCTCAATTGGGAAAAGTGTCATTTCATGGTGAAAGTGGGAATAGTACTTGGGCACAAAATCTCGAGCGAAGGGATTCAAGTGGACTAAGAAAAAGTTGATGTCATTGTAAGGTTGCCACCTCTAATCTCGGGAAAGGGGGTTCGAAGTTTCTTGGGTCATGCAGGTTTCTATCGATAGTTTATCATGGACTTCTCCAAAGTGGCCTTCCCACTATGCAAATTGTTGAAAAAGGAAAGTTTATTTAATTTTGATAAGGCTTATGTGAAATCGTTCTCTTATTTAAAAGAGAGGCTAATTTCAGCCCCGATCATTGTTGCTCCGAATTGAAGTATACCCTTTGAACTTATGTGTGATGCTCACGATGTGGCTCTAGGTGCGGTGCTTGGTCAAAGGAAGGGAAAATTGTTTCACCCAATTTATTATGCTAGCAAAACTTTGAATGGAGCTTAAAAATACTACACCATGATAGAACAAGAATTGTTGGCGGTTGTATATGCATTTGAGAATTTTTAAAGCCCATTTTCTAGGTACCAAGGTGGTCATGTAGACAGAGCACACTGAAATTTGGTACTCAATAGCCAAGAAAGAGGCAAAATTAAGGCCTATTTGTTGGGTGCTACTACTCAAGAATTTGATTTTGAGGTCAAGGACTGAAAGGGATGTGAAAACCATGTTGCGGACCACTTGTCCCACCTTGAATCTAATGTAGTGATTTATATTGAGGGTGACATTAAAGCCTCCTTCCCCGATGAGTCAATGATGGTAATTTATAGTGGTGCTACATTATGATACGGACTATGCTAACTATGCGGTGTGTGGTATCATTCCCGAAGGGCTAAATGGGTATGAAAGAAAGAGATTCCTCTTTAACGTTAAAAATTACTTTTGGTATGTACCATACTTGTTCTGGGAGTGTGCTCACCATATTATCAAGAGATGTATTCCGAAGGTTGAAGTGAAGGTTATTCTCGAGGCTTTCCATGCATCGCCAATTGGCGGGCATCATGGTGGAGTCCATAAAGCGTCAAAAGCTCTTCAAAGGGCCTATTATTGGCTATCCTTATACCAAGATGCTAATGCCTTCTCTAAGGTGTGTATTCATAGTAAAAAACAAGGGTTTTTTTTCCTAAAGGCATGAGTTTCCCATCACTTCGATTCTTAAAGTGGAATTATTTAATGTGTGGGGGATTGATTTCATAGATTCGTTTGTGAGTTCATATGGGAATAGATATATCTTGGTTGCAATGGATTATATATCGAAATGGGTAGAAGTGGTGGCTTTATCTACAAATGAGAGAAGGTGTGTAACCCAATTCCTAAAGCGATACATCTTCATAAGGTTTGGCACCCCCAATTATTAGCGATGGAGGGTCCCATATTTGCAACATGCTATTTGCATCACTATTGTACAATTATGGGGTAGAGAATGAGATCACCACACCTTATCACCCACCAACTAGTGGTCAAGTGGAAATGTCAAACCAAGAGATTAAGAGCATCTTGGAGAAAACTGTTAATGAAAATCAGTCAGATTGGTCGAGAAAGTTAGAAGACACTCTTTGGGTGTATCATACAACATTCAAGACCCCCATTGGTATGTCGCCATACTAGCTAGTTTTTGGGACGTCATGCCATTTACCAGTGGAGTTGGAGCATAAGGCTTTGTGGGCCTCGAAATCAATGAACTAGAATTGGAAGGATGCATCAAAGGGGCATATCGATCAATTTCATGAATTAAAAGAGTTTAGGTTGAGAGCATATGAAATTTCAGCCCTCTATAAGGAGAGAATGAAGAAATGGCATGACACCAAAATCCTATATCGAGAGTTTAGAGTAGGTGATCTTGTGTTGCTCTTTAACTCTAGGCTGAGACTCTTTCCGAGAAAGCTAAAATAAAAATGGCGAGACCTTTTAAGGTGACTCATAATTTTTAAACTAGAGCAATCAAAGTTGAGAATGAGGATGGCTCTAGGTTTAAGGTGAAAGGGCAAAGGCTGAAACTCTATTTTGGGGAGAAATCATTTCAGGTTCGACTAGCGCTTTGCACCTTGCTTTGGATTCACTTGGTGTATTTGGTTGGTGCTGGAAGGAACGTCCACATCGTGCCACGATGTAAGCTAAGGTGTTTCTTCGGAGGCAGCCCAAGTTTTACTTTAACTCATTTTAAATAATGTGCATTGAATGTGTAGGTTGAAGTGAAATGTCAAAGTGAAAAGCCAATTAGGCGAGTAGGACTCCATCTCAGCAATTCACCGAGTGAGATCGCGAAATGGGCTTGGAAAATAGAAGAAAATCCTGAACATTTAGGCAAGTGAAATTGCACTTGGTGAGTCACCGAGTGCATTTGGCGAGCCCGTCTTAGCTCGCCTTTTTGATCTCAAAATATGGCAGGAGCCTCAGACACTTTGGGCGAGCTTAACTCTTCTAGGTGAGTCGCCGACTTGAAGCCCAAATATACTAGTCATCCCAGGATATTTTTGTGAGATTTTTCTCCTTCAGTGAGTTGAAGAATTGGTCAATGACGTTAGTTACACATCGCCAAAATACCCTCCAGTTGAAGGGCAAAGGGTCTTTTGACCCTTTAAATGCCAACCTTTCATATTTTTCAAATTCTGTTCTTCCTCTCATTCTTATAAACACTTCTTTGTTCATTTTCCTTTAATTTTATCATCTTATTGCAACTTTGATCTTGTCTCAGTGGTATTCAATTGTGCTTCGATTTGTACCTCCACTTTTGACTAATTTTTATCATTTAGAGGTCATTTTTCTTGATTAAATTTTCACCCTTTTAGTTTAAATATTGAGATCATGATCTATGAATTGCTTGTGGGCTCCTATTTACGTTAATTTGTGCTTTCAATTGGAACTGTCGTAGTGATATGGTGTTCATAAATATCCCTTCGATTTTGTTTTTCTAATTGTTACTTATGGGCTTTATTATTGTGGGTGTTGTTGGGTGATGATTCTTAAAATTGATTGATGATTATGAGTGGATCTAGCATGCTTGTTGATTGGGTGAAGTCTGAGTAGCCCAGATTTAGTAAAACGACATGATTTGGCCCAATGATAGATTTGGTGACATTATTCTTAAGTGCAAATCGTCAATTTATTGTGTCTTGTTTGATTTGTGGTAGTTTTGAGTACGCGGGGGCGTTTGAATTGTTGTGGGTAGCTTGAGATTGCTATTTAGTTGTGCTTAATTGATTGTTCTTGAAATCTCGAGGGAAAAATTTAAAATTTGGGTTGAGGGTCTGTTGACTGCCTGTTCGGCAAGTTTGTCAATGTTTGGTCCCCAACTCGCCTATTTGTGTGAAAACCTGCCAGCCACCACAACTATTTTTATAGAGTTCTTTCTGGATGGCTGAATTTGTTTGGCAAGTCACTGATTGGTAATTGAGCTTCTCTTTTTGACCAAAAAATCTGCCAGGAACCTCTGATCAATTTGGCGAGGTCCCTTCAGCTCGCCAAACCTTTTTGGTGAGTCGCCAACCCACTTCAGCGAGCATCTTGCTATGCTTTTTTTAAGCTTCAATTTTTATTTATTTTCACTAACCGTTCACCCAATATGTGTAGTTTGTGCTGTGTAATGTAGGAATGACTCATCGTAAGGTACCCGTAAGGAGGGTGACTTCTCTATATGCTCCTTCCCCTAAAAAAAGGCAAACAGGGCTAGTGATCTTTGAACCTAGTAAACGTCCACAACCTACTCAACGCAAGTCTGAGCATACGAGTGACCGAGGAAAGAGGAAAGTTACTAAAACTCCAGTCGAGGGGGAGCCTTCCAAATCAGACTCAGTCAATGTCTCAAGGACTGATGATGATGAGGAAGTTGAACAAATTGAAGGTTCCACTACTCCGGTCATTGTGCGAATCTCTAAGGCACAAGCTCGTAAGAGGAGACAGACTAAGATGAGCTCCAAAGAATTGCATGACCCACTTTCTTATATGGTACCCCAGGTGGTTTCGATAGTCACACCCTGTTCTATGAACCGATTGAAAGATGTCGGGCTGTGCACTATCCTCTAGGTCAAGAGATTATCTACTGACGGAGTAGTTCATAGATACTCGGAGGTGTCACGGACTATCTAATTTCATGGGTTTGAAAGGTTTACTCAGGCCCGGGATCCTTACATGCCTGCATAGTTAAGAGAGTTCTACGAGGCATATGCTGACTGATTGCAAAAAGAAAAAAAGGTGACCCCTGACCCATTCACCATAGTTGAAGTCCATGGGAAGGTAGTCAAATGCGGGATAACTGAAATAAATGATTCCCTTGGCTAGGATATGAGACACCATGACACTTTGGCAGACAAGCTTCTACAATCACTTGATAGTTTGAAAGGGTGGCTTGCCCCCTTTTGTCCGATGCTATATCTCTGTGGATTGAGGAGGGGGTGGAGATCGAGAAGAAGGACTTAAACATTGTCACCCAATATTTGTTTGGATTCATTAGTAGTACTTTGATGCCTTCAAAGAACGAGTCCATCCTTCTACACCCCAAGGCTGCTTTGTTGGGGTGCATTATTATCGGGATTACTGGAATCTAGGTTCCATTATGGTCCCAGAGATTTTACTACGGGCTAGGCACTAGCAGACCTCACTTTCATTTCATGTATTGATCACTACACTGTGTAAGAGGGCTGAGGTCCCATTTGTGGTAGTGAATGATGTTAGAGTCACCCCAGATTTTTCCAGCGATATTCATAGGATTGAAGCCGATTATTTGAGAGATGTTGAGGTGAGGAGAAACTCAGCACATGTATATTCTACTCCGGTGGTTGACATGGTGTCTCTGGAGGTTGACCCTCCACCTCTCGCTCCTGCAGTTGAGCCTATATGTAGTTCTATCACTTCTACATCTTTTGCACATTCTGTCTACATTCCGAGTCCCATTAACATAAGCCATGCTTCACCGGATGTATAATCTACCCCATTCAACGGATGTGAGAGCGTTTAGGCTTGAGGCTGCTATTCCTGCTATGATCTTCGCAGCCATTTAAGCTTTTCTTTCTCCTAGACGAGCTGAGATGGCTGGGCAATGGATTTTGTTGACTGATTATGGGCTTAGACTGGATACCCTTACCTCTCAGGATGAGGAACATGAGAAAGTTGAGGGTAGTTATGAGGATGTGAAAGTCTTAAAGGATGATATTGATGGGTTGAGGAAAGATGTGGATGAGCTCAAATCGACAGATATCTCTATACTTTGAGGTGATGTACCCCTACCCGATGCTCCAGTGACTGAGATTCTTTCGCCCCTATTGTCGAGTGTTGTTGGCAACCAGCTGATGCAATATAGATTGATGATGATAATGAGTCCGATGCTATGGAGATTGATGAAGAGAAGCTTGAGAGGACTGAGAAATAGGAGGAGGCTAACACATACGCTGACTTGGCAGATTTGGAGGATACTTCATACAAACTACCACATAGAACTCTCTTCAAGATACTTCCATAGTCACAGAGTGGGACTCATCCTCCGGTGCATGTCTCCACTAGTGATGAACCGGGCATTGAAGCCCTAGTTAAGGCTGCTCCCACGAGCCAGAGTTCTCTCCAGGCTTAGCCTGATAGGGGGATCCTTCTGCTCACTCTCCCTTATTAGTTTTACATTGTTTTTCTTAGCATTTAGGACACTGCTTCTTTCTTTTGGTAGGGAGATTGTTTCATTTTGGTTGTATTTCAGTTGTTTTGAGATACTAGTTTTGGATCTCTTTTGGGTTGTACTTAATTGGATGATATGAAATATTAACTTCTTCATTTTTATTAGTATATTGCTCACTTTTTTGTTGTGATATGTCTCTCCCTATCATGTTGTTCAAAAGTTAGTTTTTAGTTGATGTTGAAACGCGTACATACTTGTCTTGAACATTTGCGTGTCGATCGTGATCACCATCAATCACTTGAATAGTACTATTGCTGAGAAGTGTGCTTTTGTAGTTTTAATGGGAAATTCAAGTTATAATTTTTGCATGAACTCTTAGCGTCTTGCTGTGACTAGTTGAATATCAATTGTGAGACTTGCAATGATCCTCGAATGCACGCTAGGTTTGTAGAGTTATGTTTGGAAGCATGTTTGAGTTTCATGTGTGGTGAGGTACACTTAAATTCGTGCATTGTGGATACCTAGAACTCGCCTTGTTGGTCTGATTGTTTGATAATTGTGAATGTGACAAATGACCTTAGGCGCTACTTTTGAGAGTGAGCCTACTTATTAAACCTTTGTTGTGACCACCTTGTGAGAGTGTGTACCAAACTTGGCACCATTTGAGTCTAACCCTTTTCTTTGACTATGAGATGAGCCTCTAAGCCTCAACTAGTTGTGCAATATGACCTTTCTTTCACACTCAAAATCTTCTTGAAGCATTGGTTTGTAAGAATAGCAAACTCAGGCCAAATGCCTATGTTGGGGGTGTGGTAAGGTAAGAGAAAAGAATCAGAGTGAAAAAGTTTTGAAACTCATCCTTGTATCCGTTTGGCAAAAAGATAGAACCCCTGCATATAAAAAAAGAAAACAAAAGAGAGAAACAAAATGAAAAAGTTTTGTTCTATCGATTAATGCAAAGGTTGTTTCATTGAATAGTTGAATAAAAGGGATCTCCAATGAGCTGAACAAGAAAAAGAATGTTTTGACAAGAATAAGGATGAGTTTTGTGTTCAAAATAAGGAAAGAGAAGAATAAGAGGTGAAGTCGGGAAATGCTTTAAGAAGGTGGAGTTACTATAAACCAAAATGATCACACCATGCCCTTCAACCCCGTTATAGGCCTTGAAAGACCTTTATAGTCTTGCAAGAGCAAATTAATTGATCAGTTGGAAAATATGGGCAAGTATATTGGTAGAAACATGTATGTTTGTCTCTTGGGGAGTGTGAGTGTTTGTATTGATTCCTAAAGTTTTTCGTTGATTAACTTTTTATGAGCATGGAATTGTTTTTGGTGTGAGGGCACTTGAATAATCTTGTTGAGCATAGTTTTGCATCTTAGTGAGCATTTGTGAGCATGAACTTTGATTGTTAATGGTTATTCATCATTTGAAGCTTTTGGTACATAATTGAATATGCATGTCTTACATGTTACCTTGTGATAGCACTTGCATATTAGCTCTAAAGAAGCACTATTTCTAGACATCTTTGTTGAACTAACTGATCTCTTGATTTACTTGAGAACAAGCAAAATTTTAAGTTGGGGTGTTGATGAGTCAAAGATTTTGGACTCATTTGAGGCTTATAGAACAAATAGTGTCCTCGATGCTGTTTTATGTCCCTTTTTGATGTTAAATTGTTAAATTGCACCTATGACTGCCTAAGGACAAAGCAAGGACAAAAGAGAGCAATAATAAGCAAAAAACATGGAAAAGTAGAGAAAATGGCAAAGCTGAGGCTCACCAGTTGCTTTCAGTGACACGTCAAACAAGAAACAACTCGCGAAATACTTCTAAAAATTCTGCTAAAAACTTCAAAGAAGATCAGTGAGGAAAAGAACTGAACTGTGACTCGCCAAACCTGTCAGTGAGTTGTGGTATTATCGCAAAAAGAACTTGAGAACTCCAGTAAAAATGGAAACAACTTGGCGAGTGAAAGTTAGACTGGGTGACTCATAGAACGTTATTAGCGGACTCCATCGGACTCGCCAAAAGAGTTCAACACCTGAAGCCTTGAAATGAAGCTCAAAGGAGAGAAGGCACGTAATTCGGTGAGTCCGACTAACGTCGTTGATATGAATCTGAGATGCAATGTTTTCCAAAACTTTGGAAGGTATAAATGATTATGAAGAGTGAGAAAAAGATATACTTCAGGGCTCTGAACATCTGAACTTAGAATATTCTAAAGATTTTTGGGGTTTTGGCTTGTAAGACTTCAGATTATTGGATTTTTGATACCAGTGTATTTTGGAATTGAAGATTCGAGCTTGTTTTGATTCAATGCAGAACAATTTATTTGGTAAAATTGTTTTTCTTTCCGGCATGATTAGATAAATCCCATAATTCTAGGTTTGTGCAATGTAATTTATAACTAAATTATACGTGGGTCTTTGTGTTTGCTCAATTAAATGTTGATTTATAATAGGTTCAATTATCTTATCATATTTTCATGTGTGATTTGAGGTTGAAAACTCAAATCTAGTTGTAGATCTCTATGCTTTCTTGTGAAGGGTGCTTGGAGAGGATGAGTTAATTGACAATCGTTGATTAAGTTCAATTGTTAGTTTTGCTTGAAAAAGGAAACTTTATTGCAGTAATGGATTAGCCTGGTATGTTACACATGTTGAGGTTTGACAAAACTATTATGAAAGAAGATTTGTGATTGATAAATGCTTATCAAATTCGGTAATCTAGTTTATCTATTAAGAATCAACTATGTTGAGCAACACAATTACCCACATTCGAACTTGATACTCAATTTATACGCACATTCCCAGGATTCCTTTTCTTACTTGTGAAATTCCCTTGTCCTATGCTCTTCTTAACACTTCATTAATCAATCTTATTATTAATAATTTGAAATCTCTTGAATTTATATTTATGTTAACGTTGATTAAACAATTCACAAAATATTAGTACATGGGTGTACTTCGTGATTGAAGTCTAGCTTTACCATTCCTTGTGGTATTCAACCCCAACTCTTCATTGGCTTATTTATTGCTAACGACCACATATACATTGAATTATAAAATGTATATTTGAGAATTGCCAGTACACAGGAGGAACTAATCCCCAAACTAAAACTGAAGCAAAGGGAAATAGATCGGGGTACTTGGACATCATATCAGATTTGGCCTCCCTAGTAGCATCCTTAAATAATTGATTCCTTAAAAGAACCTTCACAGAAGTGGCTTCTTTATTTCTCAACTTTTGAACTTGGTGGTCAAGAATCTCAATCGGAATCTTTTCATAGGAGAGACTTTCTTTCACTTTGGCACTTTCTAAAGGCACAACTAAAGTAGGATCACCAATACACGTCTTCAACAACAAAATATGAAATACTCAATGTGCCGATGCAAAATCTGAAGGCAGATCCAAATCATAAGCCACATTACCGAAATGCCTCAAAATCTGATATGGGCCTACGTAACAGGAACTAAGCTTCCCTTTCTTCCAAAATCTCATTACAACCTTCATGGTGAGATTTTCAAGTAAACCCAATGATCAATGGCAAATTTGAGCTCTCTTTTTATCACATTCGCATAGGATTTCTGTCAACTTTTAGCCGTTCTCAATCTATCCTTGATAAGTCGAACCTTCTCCATAGCCTCATGAACTAACTCGAGCCCTAACAAAGCGATCTCACCAAATTCAAACCAACCAATAGGAGACCTACACCTCCTACCATAGACAACCTCAAACGGAGCCATTTGAATACTCAAGTGATAACTATTTTTGTAAGAAAATTCAATCAAAGGCAAATGATCATCCTAATTACCTTTAAAGTCAATCGCACAAGCTTTCAACATATCTTCCATAGTCTGAATGGTCCGCTCAGCCTGACCTTTGATCTGTGGATGGAAGGCCGTACTACGCTTAACTTGGGTACCAAGGCCTTTCTAAAACGACCTCCAAAACTTACAGTAAACTGAGTACGTCAGTCTGATATGATGGATAAGGGCACCCCATGCAACTTAACCATCTCTCAAATGTAAAGCTTAGTATAGTCCTTGGCTAAATAGGAAGTCTTTACAGGAATGAAATGTGCCGACTTTGTCATCCAATCCACAATGACTCAAATGGAATAATGCTATCAACGAGTATGCGGTAAATCCATAATGAAGTCCATATTTAAATGTTCCCACTTCCTGGTAGGGATGCTAATATCTTGAGTCATACCTCCCGGTTTCTCATTCTCAACTTTTACTTATTTGCAATTCGGACACTTAGCCACAAATTCCATGATATCTCTCTTCATCCGATTCCACCAATAGACTTCCCATAGATCATAGTACATCTTGGTGGTTCCTACGTGAATAGAATATCGAGAACTGTGAGCTTCTGATAAAATATATTGCCTCAACTCTTCAACATTCGGAACACATAAACAACCTTGGTAATGAAGCATACCATCTTCCCTTTGGGAGAAAGTCTCATTAGCTTTTTCAAGCACCAATTTCTTCAACTTAACCGAAGTTGGATTATTACCTTACTTTGCCTTAACATCCGATACAAGATACGATTCTGAATCATTCTGAACAATGACACCACCATCCTCTGAATCAATCAAAGAAACACCCAAAAGAGCGAGTCTATGCACATCAGGAACCAAATTCTTTTTATCATCATCAATATGAGCAGCACTATTCATGGACAATCGGCTATGAGCATCGACAACCATGTTTGCCTTACCCGAATGGCAAAAAACACTCATATTGTAATTCTTCAACAATTCATGCCACTTCTTTTGATGAAGATTCAAATCCTATTTCTTATACATATATTGTAAACTCTTATGATCGGTGAACACATCCACACAAGCACCATAGATGTGACATCCCATACTTTTTTCTACTCTTGTATAATATATGTGGCACAATATGGTGTGGTTATATGAGGTGTATATGACTTGGTATAGTACATTAGAGAATAATATTGTAAATGGGTGGAAATATCAAGGAACTAAAATTAAGTTTTAGGACAAAGGAATCTCTCAAATAAAGGTTCGGGATTAAAGAGATGGCTAGCTGTTACCATAGTAGCTGCATGAATCAAAGCGGATACTGGAGCAGCAGTCTTCTCTTCCTATCACTTCACTTCGTTCTAGAAATCTGATCTCACCGGGCCGGGCGTAGAGGAAGGACCTCACCCGTTTGAAAGTTTTCAATTAACCCATACCTCGGGGATAAACCTATGAGTGTCTAACATGGTAAGAATAATGTGTTATGAGGTATTATAATAGCTCAATGGTCGCTTGTTAAGTTTTGAAGTCAAGAAAATTAGCGAAACAAAGGTCGGCAAAAGTTATCGAAGTTTCTCTAATAATTTTTTTAAAAACTTTGGGTCAAATGTCTTAGATGTTTTATCCCAATATTTAAAGAATTACAAGGCCCATGACCTATCAAATCGAAAGACTACGAGTCTAGTTTTCAACACATGAAACCTCACATCTAACCGACATCGGAATAAAAAGTTATGAGTGTTTAACTGCAGACCGTCTGGGCAAAATCAGAGTCGCGAACCGGGTCGGCAAAAAAATATGGTATGTCGGCTACTTAACATTTTAACACATAAAAATATTTCTTTTCACTTCCTAACCAGAAAGAAATCTTAAGAGAGGGTTCTGATGGAGTTCTTGCTTGATGAAGGTTTGTTTTTAGCGATTTCTACCATTAAAGGTTGTCCCCGTGACTAGAAACGTGATCTTTACACGTGGCAATCATTTTCCCCTTCTATTAGCTGCATTTGGAGCAAGTTTTTGAAGATATAAATTGTTAGTAATTGGTGTTTCTTCAAGGTTTACACTTGGTTTGCTAAGTTAATCATCTTGGGACTCTTCTATGATTGTTTTCACGAAGTTCTACGGACGTTTCTTCAAGTTAGGGCCATATGGAAAATCTGCCAATTTAAGCTAAATTATAAATTGTTTATATGTGTGTACTAGCTGTATATATAGAGTTTGCGAAACTTAGGATGTAACTAACAACTTTCGTGAAGAAACTACGGGCATTCGAGCGTTCATTGGAAATGTATGTTAAGGCTAAGCTCCGTCCTTCCTTTTGGCACGACTCCTGGAAAATTCCTAAAATGCCAAATGCGATATTATACTATTCTATTGCTAGGAAGACCTTATCTGAAAGGCATTGGGATCTTATTGAATTATTTTCATGATGCTATTATTTTGATATTCCATTCGTTAAGATAAATAGGGTATTTGGCATTTACATGTCATTTTATCGGTTTCCTTGAATATATGTCCATATGTATGAATTATTATTCTTCTTTAAGTGGTGTGACTTAAAAATATTATGGGAGATGATAACGCTCAACTAAACCTCTTATAATTCAAAGTTTAGGCGGTCGCTAACAAGTATAAACCCAACGGTGAGTTGGGGTCGATTCCACAAGGAGTGATACGGAAAATAATTCAAATACGAAGCTTGAAAGTGTTCTAATCTCTTGTAGAATAGAAATAAATAAAATGCAACATAATGTAAATCAATAAGTTTCAATTATCAATATTAAGAGAGTTTTGTAATCCAATGTTAATACAGATGAATAACACGGGGTTTGAACAAATAGAGAGGGGACCTTAGGAGTGTGTGAGTAATCGAATACTAATTTCACTTAATGGGTAATGAATAATTGCTTTAATTCGTTGAATTTCAATGGGTAGGATGGATTGTAACTATAACAACCATTTTTTCAATCAGCTATCATGTTTCAAGTGAGTTCTTTCGAACCTCAACAAGCTTAACAATGCAATGCAACCCAAATCTTTAATTTAACCCACTTTATCAAGCTGGGTTGTAAAGACAAGAGTCAATACAACTATCAATAATATATTCCACTCTAAGCACCTTTCACAAGCAAGCATAGAGATCTAAAGCTAGAACTGAATTTGCAACTTCAATTCACAAATGAAAGCATGAATAAATAACTGAACCCATTTCAAAACAATATTAAATCTAGCAATTAGTAATACCCACAAGCTAATTTATGTATTTGATTACATAGTCACACCCCTAAGGAAAGGGGGTTTAGTCAAGCATAACAAAAAGCAAGAAATAGTTACAAAAAAGATTCTCCATCGGAATGTCAAAATCTCCGATGCTCAATGCCAAAAATTAAGACTAAAACCATAAAACCCCAATATCTCAGCTCAAAACCCTCTCCCATAATATTCAATATTGTAAAAGTATCTCAAAACTGTCAAAAGTCTGTGTCCTCTCTCTCTGTTCAAGAAAAATCAATTTATATGTTCCCAAAAACTTCCCAAAATTTCGGTTCATAGTCCCATCGGTGAAGTTAGTCAGGATCGCCGAGTCACTCGGCGATCCACCGATAAGCATGCCTTCTCGCCATTTGGACTTGGCTTCTGCATCCAGTTGTTCTGTTCATTTAGGTGAGCTGGATCGAGCTCGCCGTTCCATTCGGCGTATCTCCGAAATGCACTTTCATTCGCTGAGTTGGTTTAGTTCATGAGCCAACTCACTGGACCATTTGGCTAACTAAAAGCTCACTCGGCGTGTCGCCGAGTAGCTTTCGGAAGCTCTAAGCTTCCATTTCTTCAGCTTTTCCAACCTTTTCGCTTCTTTTCGCAATGTACTATTCTTGCCTAGTTCTTAAGCCTCCATGGCTGCACATAAACAAGTTAACATATGTTATGAACACAAAATAGGTATTGAGGACACTAATTCATTAAATAGCAAGCCCTAAATGAGTCAAAATTCTCGACTCATCAACACCCACAACTTAAACCTTTGCTTGTCCTCAAGTAAAACACGAGATCAATCAGGTCAACAGGGGTGTCTACAAGTAGTGCTCCTTGAGAATCAACATGAGAATGCACACAAGGTTAAATTTAAACATGCAATGTTCAATTATACACTCAAAGTTTCAAACTCTGACTAGCCATCATCAATTAAAGTTCATGCTCACAAATGCTTACTTCAACCGCAAATTTATGCCCATCGAAAGTATTTGAATGCCCTCACACCAAGAATGATTCCATGCTCTCACAAAGCCGATCAAAGATTATAATTAAGGAATCAAAATCAACTCTCTCTCCTAATGAGAAAAACATGCATGATTTTACCCATAGGCTTGCCCGTATTCTCCAACCAACACATCACTTGGCTTATGCAAGATCAAAAAGGTCTTTCAAGGCTAGTAATAGGTCTGACGGTATTCAAATACTTTTAAGGCTTGTAATAGGGCTGAGGGTAAGGGTATGATCATTTCAGCTTAATGACTCTACCTTCATGAAGCATGGCTGAAATTCCACTCTTTTCCTTTTCTTTCATTCTTTTCATATTCACAACTCATCCTTGGCCTATTCATAGCACACAAAAAATTTGGTATAGCTCATCGGATGCCCCTTTTTATTTCCACAACAATGCACAATGGATACAAATTATTCATTTCTTTTCTTTCTTCTCTTTTCTTTCACCTCTTTTTTTTATATGGAGAGGTTCCATCTCTTTTTTTTCAAAAGTTTCCAAGGACAAATTTCATGAACTTCTTGCTCGATTTCTTTCCTCACTCTCACCACACCCCCAACTTAGGCTCTTGGCCTACGTTGGCTATTCAAACAAACCAATGCTTCACTAAGGTTATAGGTGGGAAAGACATGGAAATTTCAACAACTGGTCTAAACATTTGCGTTCATGTTTCATCCAAAGAAAAGGTTAGGCTCAAGTGGTGCCAAGCTATGTTCACACACTCACAAGGTGGTCACACAAAGGTATAGCAATTAAGTTCAATCTCAAAAATTCATGCCTAAGATCATTTCCTTCATTCACCAATGCTAGTCAATTGGACCAATGGGGCAAGTTCTAGGTGTCATCATGCAAACTTTTCAAGTAAACTTCACCACACAAGGCATCCAAACACAATTGTGAATCATAACTCTACAAGTTAAGCTCGCGTGCAACGGTCATTGCAAGACTCACCTTGACATTCGACTAATCACAATGAGATGCTAAGAGTTCACACAAGACTTATGCATCTCAAATTTCCTTGTTGGACTCACACAAACATATTGTTCATCAAGAGCACTATTCAAGTCATCGATATTGATCACAATCGACACTCGAATGTACAAGAGAACACTAACCAACATTCACAATCAAGCAATTGAGAGAGAAGTCAATGAATCAAAACCAAAACATTTACTACTAAAGCAACATGAAGGAGCTCCAAATGAAGACAACACAATATCTCAAAAACGAAATACAACCAAAAGGGTAGGTAGCTAGATACCTTCACCCCACCAAAAAGAAATAAGCAGTGCCCTCAATGCAAAAAATAAAAAAACTAAAAATAGCAACGGGAACTAAAATGGAAGGGGAGTAAAGATCCCCATATCATCCTAGGCCTGAGGCAAACTCTGGCTCGCTAGTGCTGTCTCAACCTAGGCATCAGTGCCCACCTCCACTCCAACTCCAGAAGGCTGTGCAACGGCCTCTTCTGTGGGCTTAGACCCATTAGAACCAATCATGGAAGTGTCGCATAGTGATGCCTCCGTGGCTACCCATAGAATGTCACCCTCTAAGTCCTCCAAATCCTCGTACACATAAATCTCACGAGCAACTAAGCACTCCTTATCCTTCTCGGGAGTGTTCGCATCCCTTTCCTCATCAATCGCAGCAGCGTCTCCGATAACAGTAACCGAAGGGATCTCAAAATCAGCAAGCCTCACTTGCCCGATCTATTGAATCGGATGCAACTCAGAACTAGGGTCCTTGGGTACATCTACACCACCCCAAAGCATCAAAATGTCGGTGGACTTCAATTCGTCCACATCTTGATGCAGACCATTAATACCAGCCTTTAGGGTTGTCAAATCAGTTGGGTTGTGGTCCATCATCTCACACAGCTCAGCCTGAGCGGTGAGGGCAACCAATGCTAGTCCATGGGAAGTTATCAACTTACGCTGTTCCTTCAACTCTTCCTAAATGGGAGCAAGTGCAGCAGCGATAGCACGATCAATCATCAAAGGGACAGCGGCCTCAACCCACGAAGCCCTCACATCAACCGAATGGGCAAGGTTGCCCATTTTATAAATCATCACCTGAGTCAAAGGGGTACGGGAGGTAGGAGCAGGAGTAGGAGCAGTAGAGGCCGAAGGGGTAGGTATACCTGATGTCTCGACTGCGGGAGGAAGAGGTGTAGGATCGGCCTCCATAGACTCCACTTTAACAACCGAAGAAGTGTCCACCGGAGTTTTCTTCTTCTTTTCTTCTTCATCTTTCAAATACTCTGCTTCGATCTGGTAAATATCACAAGACGAGAAAGGAGTAACCTCAATATCCATTTTTGCCTCAAAGGGCACTGTTCGACGACACAAGGAGCTGATTAATATCGGAAATGGCAATGAGGTTTGATTTTTTTTGGCCCTCATAGCCATCTCATGTGCAATAATGGACCCCAGATTCAGCCTCTCTCGAGTGATGATACACCCCAAAAGTGCATCCGTCGGATGCCTGATAAAGGATTCATTTTTTGATGGCATCAAGGTGCTACTGGTGAACCTGAACCAGTACCGTGCTGCAATGTTAAGATCTTTCTTCTCAATAGTGACCCCCACCTTGATCCATTGGGGTGTCGCATAACTCAATAATGGGGCAAGCCACCCCTTCAAATCTTCCAACATCTGAATCTTGATTTTATCGGCCAAAGAGTGCCGAGTCCACACTGTGCAATCCAACTCATCATTGATATTTGTCTCACTGCACTTTACCTTCTTTCCCCGCACCTCTACAAAATCAATAGGTGCCATCGAACTAGCCTTTTTTTTCCCTTATAGGATTAGCTTGGCGTACCCTTCATAGAACTCTCAAACCCATGTAGGAGCGTATGGACTCCGAGGTTTTGTGAACTACTGGAATTTGTGGTGCCGCAACGTCTCCCAAACAGTTGGATATCTGTCCACCACACCATCTGTGGACAACCTCTTCTCCTCAAGAATAGTCTGCAAGCCAACGGCCTTTAACCGATTTATTGATCGAGGAGGATTCACTAGAATAGGGGGTACTTCTGATGCCTGTGGTGTCTATGGTGGTTCTAGCGGGTCATGTGCTGCTTTAGAGCATAGCTCTGAACTCTTCCGCTTTGTCAATTCAGCTTTCGACACCAGTGTATGGAATGGAGTTCTGTACCCCACAACCTTTTCATTTTTAGGGTCGAAGGAGGTGAATTGGATGGAATCACTATTCACACTACCCTCCGAGCTTGTACTGGATGCCACTTGTTTCTTACCTTTCCTTCTTGCCTCTGAAGGTCTACGACAAGTGGCAACTTGCCGAGTGTTCCATCCCCTCACCCATATGCATTCCTCCCAAAATATGATTTCCAACTTACATATCTAACAAACATTATTCAAACAACAAAAAGTAAAGCTTGGGTTGCCTCCCAAGAAGAACCTTAGTTAACGTTGTGGCACGACGTGGACATGCCTTCAAGTATCATCCAAGTACACCACATCAATCATGGTCACGCTGGGGTGCTCTCCAAAGTAAATCTTTAGTCTTTGACTGTTCACCTTAAACATCGACCTATCCTCATTTTAAACTTCTATTGCCCCATTTGTAAACACACGATTTACTTTAAACGGACCCGACCATTTTGGCTTGAGTTTTCTCAGAAAGAGTCTCAGACGAGATTTGTAGAGCAATACAAGATCACCAACTTTAAATTCTCGATGAAGGATTTTGGCGTCATGCCACATCTTCATTTTCTCCTTATAAAGGGGCTGAACTCTCTTAAGTTTGGAGCCAAAACTCTTACAAAGCATGGTGCTGGTCAACTCGATCCTTTGACGCATCCTCCCAATTCAAGTTCATGGCTTTTAAGGCCCACAATGCCTTATGCTCAACTTAATCGGTAGATGACAAGATTTATCATACACCAACTGCTACGGGGACATACCAATAGGATTCTTGAATGCAGTTTTATACGCCCAAAGAGCGTCATCTAACTTCCGAAACCAATCTGTTCGATTAGCATTAACAGTCTTGGCCAAAATCCCTTTGATTTCTTGATTTGACACCTTGATTTGCCCACTTATTTACGGATGATAAGGGGTGGCAACCTTATGCTTAACTCCATACTTGCTCAATAATGATGCAAACATTCTGTTACAGAAGTGAGATCCCATCAGTAATAAGTGCATGTGGAGTGCCAAGCTTTGTGAAAATGTACTGCTTGAGGAATTGAACCACACTTTTCCCTTCATTATTTGGTAAGGCCTCAACCTCTACCCATTTGGAGACATAGTCAACAGACACCAAGATGTATTTGTTCCCATAAGAACTCATAAAAGGCCCCATGAAATTGATTCCCCATACATCAAACAACTCAACCTTTAAAATAGGAGTGAGAGGTAAATCATGCTTTCACAATACTCCTCCTCACTTTTAACATTGCACACACTTCTTGATAAGGGAGTTCGCATCTTGATTCAATGTTGGCCAATAATAACCACTTTGTAGTACCTTCGCAGCTGTACGCACTTCACTATGGTGCCCCCCAATCGGTGACGCATAGCAAGCATCAAGAATAGCATCTACCTCAACTTCTGGAACACATCTTCTAATCATATGATCCGCACACTCCCGAAATAAGTAAGGCTCATCCCAAAAATACTTCTTCACATCAAAAAGGAAACTCTTTCATTGGTAAAAATTCAGCCCATCAGGAAGAATCCCACACACCACATAATTGGAAAAATCCACATACCAAGGCATGGTACCATTCGACACAACCATCTCCGACTCATCGGGAAAGGCTTCCTCTCAATGTCTTTTTCACTAGAAACAACCACATTCGTTTCACGCCTCGACAAGTAGTCCGCCACTTGGTTTTCATACCCTTTTCGATCTTTGACTTCAAAGTCAAACTCTTGCAACAATAACACCCATCAAATAAATCTTGGCTTTGCATCCTTCATAGCCATCAATTAACATATAATAGCATGGTCGGTGTGTACCACCACTTTGGTCCCCAACAAATAGGCTCTAAACTTCTCAAAAGTAGACACCATGGCTAACATCTCTTGCTCAGTGACGGTGTAGTTCCTTTAAGCTACATTCAAAGTCCTTCTTGCATAATAGATCGGGTGAAAAAAATTTCCCTTGCATTGGCCAAGTACAGCCCCCAAAGCCACACTGCTTGCATCACACATTAGCTCAAATGGAATGCTCCAATCCGGAGCAACAATGATTGGAGCCGAAACTAGCTTCTCTTTTAGACACAAAAATGCCATGATGAAAACTTCATCAAACTCGAAGACACTTTCTTTTTCATGTAGCTAGCAAAGAGGATAAGCAACTTCAGAGAAATCTTTTATGAACCTCCGGTAGAAACCCACATGACCCAAAATGCTTCTAACACCTTTAACCAAAATAGGAGGAGGTAACTTGGCGATTACTTCAACTTTAGCTTGATCAACTTGTATGCCCTCTCCCAAAATTTTGTGCCTCAACACGATACCTTCCTTGACCATGAAGTGATATTTTCCCCAATTTAGCACAAGGTTTGTTTCAACACATCTTTGCAAGACTCTACCAAGGTGCTCAAGGCACGCTTCAAATGTATCTCCCACAATCAAAAAGTTACCCATGAAGATTTCCATCAAATCTTCTACCATATCGGTAAAAATAGAGAGCATACACCATTGAAATGTCGCCGGTGCATTACACAATCCGAAGGGCATTATTTTGAAAGCAAACGTCCCATAGGGACATGTGAAAGTTGTCTTTTCTTGATCCTCTGGTGCAATGGAAATTTGATTATAACCGGAGTAACCATCCAAGAAGCAATACCATCCACGACCCGCAAGTCTATCAAGCATATGATCCATAAAGGGCATTGGAAAATGATCCTTCTCAGTCCATGCATTCAACTTCCGATAATCCATACATACACGCCAACCGGTAACCGATCACATTGGCACAAACTCACCTTTTTCATTTGGGACCACGGTCATAGTACCTTTCTTTGGAACGCATTGAATGGGGCTCACCCACTTGCTATCCACAATAGGGTAAACAACTCCTGCATGAAGCCTCTTGATGATCTCTTTTTTGAAAACTTCTTGCATTGGAGGATTCAATCTCCTTTGATGTTCAACACTTGGCTTACAATCACTATCCAATTGATATTTGTGGGTACAAATATCGGCAATCATCCATCCAATAGCCTTGATAAACTCTTTTAGCACACTAACAAGCGCTTGTGTTTGCCATTCGAGAAAATCCGTGGAAATAATCATGGGTAAAGGGTTATTAGCTCCAAAGGACACATAATAAAGGCGCGGTGGAAGTACCTTTAATTCAAGCTTTGGTGGTTCTTTAATGGATGACTTTTCGGGAGGACTTTCCCTATTCTTCAAATCGATATCAAGCTTCTAAGGATTCTTAGAATAAGGCCCTAAACCCGATAGAGCAGCCACTACCTCATTATAATATAGAATTTATTCCCCATCATAATTCAAGAGGACGGCGGCCAAAGACTCACCAACACAAGAAATTTCACCCACACTAGCAACCACTTCATCAATCACATCAGCAATCAATATCACATGGAGGTCTCTTGGTTGCTTCATAGAATTTCAAACATTGAAAGTAATTTCCTCATCCTTTACCTAAAATTTCAATTCACCACTTTCCACATCAATAAGAGCTCTCCCGGTAGCCAAGACCGGCCTATCAAGAATAATAGGGACCTCGGTATCAATCTCACAATCGAGGATCACAAAATCCACTGAAAATATAAACTTGTCTACCTTCACCAAAATGTCATAGAGGATGCCAATAGGATGCTTGATAGAACGGTCAGCCATGAGAAGACGCATAGTTGTTGACTTAGGCTCACCTAGCCCAAGTTGCTTGAAAATGGCATAGGGCATCAAATTTATACTTGCCACCAAATCACACAATGCTTTTGAAAATTGAAACATCCCTATAGTGCAAGGGATAGTCAATTCCCTTGGGTCATCCTTCTTGAGAACCACGTTTGACATAATGGCACTACAACTATAGGATACTTCAATTGTCTCAAAATTCATACTTCTCTTCTTCGTAACCAACTCTTTCATAAACTTTGCATAACCTGACATCTCTAACAATGCCTCCACCAAGGAAAGATTAATTGAAAGAGTTTTGAAGACCGAGAGAAATTTATGGAACTTCGTGTCTTCATCCCTCTTCTTCAATTTTTGAGGAAATGGTGGAGCAACTTTGGGCAACGGCTTTGTAGGTATCGACGGAGGAACGCCCCCCGCCTTTGACTTTTTAGCCTTACTGGAAACAACATTTTCGGTGCATCATCAAACTCATTTGAAGTTTCATTGTTCAATTCTTCGGCAAGTCCATCACCCTCAAGAACAACAACGTTTCCTTTACTTGGACTTGATTTATCATCATTTAGCACATCACTTCCCAAAACCTTACCACTCTGGGTCAAGATTGCCATGCATTGGGAACTATCATTCTTTGGATTGGCCAAGGTATCACTAGGGAGACCCCTTTTTGTCTTGGATTTAAGTGAGTTGAAATTTGACCCATTTGGGTCTCAAGTTGTTTTATAGAAACCGAATGAGAGGTCACCATTTGATTCAAAGAGGAGAAGTCAGCTTTCATCTCCTTGAGCACTTTATCTGATCCTTCTACCTTGTTTAGGATATGGGCAAGCATATCCTCGGTCTGAAAGCTCTCGGGGGTCAGCATTTGGTTCTTTCGGTTTTGGACAGTCATGGGGAGGTACCATCGCGATCTTTGTTCCAACTTTGATTCCCGCCCGGCCATGGATAGCTCAGATGAGAACCCCCCATTTGGTTTGACAAAAAATATACCTCTTTATTATACATGGCGTCAAATTGTGCATCATTCAGGATCGTTCCACTACTAACACCAACCACATTCACAGCCTTATAACCAACTCCCATGACATGTTTTGTCAACAAATCCATTTGGGTCATCATCTTGGCCATGTTTTCATCACGCTCCTGGTTCTTCTCCATTTGTTCTTTGGTCAACCCAACATTGAGAGGAGATACTTGATCCTCTCTCGTATGCCATGCTCGATTAATCTTGGTCATCTCATCAAGCAAAGCCGATGCTACGGAAAATGGTTGTCTCATGATTCCACCCCTGATAAGTTGATCGGTGACACCCTTGTTGACGGAGTCAAGACTCCGGTAGAAATATTGCAAGAGCGCATCATCCGACAACCCATGAGTAGGACATTGGAGGAGCAACTTTTGAAACCTCAACCAAGTTTCATTAATGGGCTCACCATCAATCCGCTTGAAATTTTGAATGCTATCCCTCAACTTCAACATCCTCGAGGGAGGGAAAAGTCTTTTATAGAACACCTCTGTGAGCTCTGCCCAAGAAGTAATAGAGTCCCTTGGTAGTTTGGCCGATCACTTTGTTGCTTCCCCCACTAGAGAAAGGGGAAACAAACGAAGCCGGATTGACTCTTGAGAGATATTCCTATAGGAGAATGGTCCGCACACATCCACAAAATTGCGAATGTGATCATGAGGGTCCTCATGAGCAAGTCCCCCAAAGAAACCTTTCATTTGGAGCAGCTGGAACATAGTTCTGGTCACATGAAAAATAGCGTCGCCCATATTTGGGGCCAAACAAATAGCTCCGGCGCTTCCTATTTGATCCGTATTGACATCGTTCAAGTTTCCAATGTCATCATCGTGCACAAATTGCCTAGCAGCATTACTTCCATCCTCACTCATTTCTTCACCTATTGAGAGCAAACAACAAAAATATTAATAAGAAAGTTCTACTACAACAAAATTAGTTCACAAAAGCACTTCAATAAAAGAATTCTAAACACCACTCCCTGACAACAACGTCATTTTTGATAAAGCTCAACTACACCTCTTATAATTCAAAGTGTATACGGTCGCTAACAAGTATAAATCCAACGGTGAGTTGGGGTCGATCCCACAAGGAGTGATACGGAAAAGAATTCAAATACGAAGTATGAAAGTGTTCTAATCTCTTGTAGAATAGAAATAAACAAAACGCAACATAATGTAAAAGTATCAATTTCAATTATCAATATTAAGGGAGTTTTGTAATCAAATATTAACAAAGATGAATAACACGGGGTTTGAACAAATAGAGAGGGGACCTTAGGAGTGTGTGAGGAATCGAATACTAATTTTGCTTAATGGGTGATGAATAATTGCTTTAAGTCGTTGAATCTCAATGGGTAGGATGGATTGTAACTATAACAACCATTTTTTCAATCAGCTATCATGTTTCAAGCGAGTTCTTTCGAACCTCAATACGCTTAACAATGAAAAGAAAATAAAATCCTTAATTTAACCCACTTTATCAAGATGGATTGTAAAGACAATAGTCAATACAACTACCAATCATATATTCCACTCTAAGTACCTTTCACAAGCAAGCATAGAGATCTCAAGCTAGAACTGAATTTGCAACTTCAATTCACAAATGAAAACATTAATAAATAACTGAACCTATTTCAAAACAACATTAAATCTAGCAATTAATAATACTCACAAGCTAATTTATGTATTCGATTACATGGTCACACCCCTAAGGAAAAGGATTTAGCCAAGCATAACAAAAAGCAAGAAATAGTTACCAAAAAGATTCTCCATCGGAATGTCAAAATCTCCAATGCTCAATGCCAAAAATTAGGACTAAAACCTTAAAACCCCAATATCTCACCTCAAAACCCTCTCCCAGAATATATTCAATATTGTAAAATATCTTAAAATTGTCAAATGTCTATGTCCCCTCTATCTATTCAAGAAAAGTCAATTTATATGTTCCCAAAAACCTCCCAAAATTTCGATACGCAGTCCAATCAGCGAAGTTAGTCAGGATCACAAAATGACTCAACGATCCGCCCGTAAGCACGCCTTCTCACCATTTGGACTTGGCTTCTGCATCCAGCTGTTCTTTTCATTTAGGTGAGCTGGATCAAGCTCGCCGTTCCATTTGGTTTATTGCCGAAGTGCACTTTCGTTCGCCGAGTTGGCTTAGTTCATGAGCCAACTCGCACTAAGCCAACTCGCTGGACCTTTTGGCGAGCTAGAAGCTCACTCGACGAGTCACCGAGTGGTTTTTGCAAGCTCCAGCCTTTCTTTTCTTCAGCTTTTCCAACTTTTTTGCTTCTTTTCGCAATGTACTGTCCTTGCTTTGTTCTTAAGCCTCCATGGCTTCACATAAACAAGTTAATAGCAGTTAGGAACACAAAATAGGCATTGAGGACACCAATTCATTAAATAAAAAGCCCTAAATGAGTAAAAATTCCTTACTCATTAGGAGACATTTAGTATTTGTAACCAGTCCTCTTTTCCCGCTAAAGTCTATTTTAAAAAAAATCTTGAAAGTACCACACCATTTTCAAAACTTTCAAATATAACATAAATATTTAAACTATTAGAGCACTTGATTTTTGAAATACTTTCTTTTATACATTATCTAGGAACCAATTATAGGAAATAAGTGAAGCACCTTAAGCTTTTTATGAACATCTTCAAGGTCATGTTATCTTTCTAAAAGTCGAGTTAAGTTGTCAAGCTTATTTGGAAAAACATATGAGGTTCAATGAGACATTTACATGCTATACAAAAGTGATTACGGGGTTATGAGAACAAGAGTAAAAATTAGCCAAGATTGGCAACATGACAACGGTAACATATATGCTGAGATGCTATGCATTCTACTCCTGAGCTATAATCATGAGGTATATGGCCTATTTCCTATATTTATACGTATGAGACACAAATGGCCACAAATTGGCGAATATGATGCTGGTTAGCTACCGGGAGACACCACTATTCTAGCATTTGGTTGGGCATGTCATGCATTTGCATCTATATAGATATATTCATGATATACAATTATACGAGAATACCATGCATATTTAAATAGTAGGGGTCAAATGTCAGCCATGGAGATTATTTGAGTTTCAATTTTAAGTGGTATCTCTATTACCCTTTTTCAACAACTACTTATGATTATATTTTTATTCGTACTGACGTCCCATTGCTTGGGGATGCTACTTTTTTTTTTGTGCGAGCAGGTCCAGGTAAGGATTCTTATCGAACCACCAGCTAGGATTCGGGTTCAGCTCCAAGTTGGTAAGCTCCATCTTATCCTAGGGCTATCAGAGGGTGTTTACTTTTATCATGCAGTTTGGGTATAGTCAGGGCCTTGTCCAAATAATGCTTATGTCACTCGTAGAGGCTATTGTGGACACAGTATTTTGGGTTTCTTTTATAAGTTTCAATCTCTAGCCCATAGGGTTGGCATGTATATATATGTGTGTGGTAGTAGGTATTTATTGAGTTGTGTCCTCGTCGACTAGTTAGTACATCTTGATTTTTGGCTTGTCTACTATTATTTATATGGCTTATTTTTATTCAGGTCATGACCTTATTGGTCAAGGCTTTGCATTTTAGATGTTGTGCTGCCCGATCTTTTTGTCCTGTAATTTAGTTAGCTAGTATATTTCAATGGCTAACTCGATCAAATATGGTATCGAGTGCCAGTTATGCCTCCCTATTTTGGGGCATGACAAACTTAGTATTAGAGCATGTCATATTCTAAGGGGGTCCACCGTGTCTAGTAGAGTCTTGTTTATGGGTGTGTTGTGCACCACACTTATAATCAAGAGGCTATAGGGCATTTAGTAATGGTTACATTTCATTCAATTGATTGATCGTGCTATAGTGCAAAATTATAGGAACATATGAAATCTAAATTGTGCTTTATGTTTCTTATCTAACAGGCTACACACTCTCTGGATATGGCACAATGAGAGATTGATATGGACCCAGGGGTAGGTGCTAGCCGTTCCCCACCAGGTCAAAGTGATAGATTTCCCTTGGAGGCACAGAGTGAATCTCCAGTACCCCTAGTACTAGCTTCCCCGGTACCCGTTGAAGCCTGAGGAGAATCAGTACCCCCAGCCTCACTAGTTCCATTTGTACCTAAGGAAGCTAGGGACATAGGACCTCTAGTACCTAGTGTTCCTCTACTAGAGACTAGGGAGCAGGGGATGAGGGAGGTAGTTCAGTTGCTGACTAGGATAGTTTCTATTCATGAGCGATAGCTAGAGTTAGGTGCAGATGCTCGGAGAGACCGGTCAGAAAGCTCGAAGGTATGAGAGTTTCTTCACTTGGCCCCTTCAGTACTTACGGGATCTAGTTTTACTGAGGATCCCCAGGACTTTATAGACCATATATACAAAGTATCGAGGGTTCTGCACACCTCCATCACCCAGGCTATGGAGTTGGCTTCTTTTCAGCTACGTGATGTAGCCATCCTATGGTGTGATGCGTGGGAGAGATCTAGAGGACTTGATGCTCCGCCAGCAGAGTGGGAGGACTTCTGAGGCCTTCCTAGTCCACTATTTGCTATGGGTGGTTCGAGAGGCCCGTCTTGACCAGTTTATCAATCTGAAGCAAGGGAACATGAGTGTGAGGGATTATAGCCACATGTTTAATTCTTTGGCGTGATATGCACCAGATATTGTACGTACCATGAGAGCCAAAGTTCATTGTTATGTGGATGGTTTGGTAGATTATCTAATTAGATATTTTAGGGTAGCATCCTTATCGAATTATGTAGATATTTCCCGCATACAAGCTTTTGCTCAGAATACAAAGGACCTTTGTCGATGGATTCGTGATACCCACAGAGATAGGGAGTAAAGTAAGAGGGCTCGTAATATGGGGTCTTATAGGGAGCCACAGGTGATATTAGGACCCCACTCCATCGATATCAACCTCGGCCAACATGTAGTGTCTCACAACAGATGCAGGGACAGCAGTTTGATTGTTATAGTTAGTCAGGACTAGGTTAGAGCTCAGGCTAGCCTGAGGGCCATCTGTTGGAGCATTTCGTAGAGATAAGAAATCTCACTCCTCTATGTATACAGTGCGGTAAGCCGCACACTGGGCAGTGTAGACAGGGTTTAGGTGCATGTTATCATTGTTGGCAGACAAGACATTTTATTAGTCAGTGCCCGAGGTTGAGCAAAGGTGAGCTAGCTCAGCCTTCAAGATCCACAACAGCCTCTTCATCCTCAGTCCATGTCCCATGACCATGACCATAATCTACTTAGGGTAATGGTAGGGGGAGAGATAGAGGAGACACATCCGGTTCTAGCGATGGCAAAAATCACTTTTATGAACTCACATGCCGACAAGATTCAGAGGAATTCCCAAATGTTGTCAAAGGTATATTGTTGGTATCTTCTCAAGTTGTTTATGAATTGATAGATCCTGGCTCTACATTTTCATATATAACACCATTTATTGTTAGTAGTTTGACATGAAATCTGAGTTGTTTCCACAGCCAGTTGTGGTGTCTATGCCGGTTGGCGACTCTATTTTAGTTAGTCATGCGTATAGAGGTTGTATGGTGTTAATTAATGATCATCCAATCTCCACTGATTTAGTTGAATTGACTATGCTAGATTTAGATGTCATTGTGGGTATGGATTGGTTGGCAGCTTGCTAGGCTATTATTGATTGTCATGTAAAGATAGTCAGATTTTATTTTCGAGGTGAGCCAGTCCTTGAGTGGAAAGGTAGTGTAGCCATGCCCAAGTGTAAGTTTATTTCATACCTTAGGGCTCGAAAATTGATTACTAAAGGTTGTATATATGACATGGTTCATGTAAAGAATAATGATAAGGAACAAATGACTCACAAGTCAATTCCTATTGTGAATGAATTTCCGATGGTATTCCCTAATGATCTTCCTGGAATTCCCCTAGAAAGGGAAATTTATTTCACTATAGACTTGTTTTCTGATACGCAGCCTATATCGATTCCTCCTTATAGAATGGAACCTGCAGAGCTAAGGGAATTGAAGGAATAACTAAAGGACTTGTTCAATAAAGGCTTTATCAGGCCAAGTACATCCCTATGAGGTGCTCCAGTGCTCTTTGTTCGAAAGAAAGCTTGCTCTTTATGGATGTATATTGACTATAGACAACTAAATAAAGTCACTATTAAGAATAAATATCCTCTTCCATGAATTGATGACTTGTTCGACCAGTTACAAGGTGTCAAATTCTTTTCCAAGATCAACTTGCGGTCTGGTTACCATCATGTGCGAGTCAGGGAAGTTCATATCCCAAAAACAGCATTTAGGACGAGGTATGGCCATTTTGAATTCCTTGTCATGTCTTTCAGGCTTACAAGTGCCCCAGAAGACTTTATGGATCTTATGAATCGTGTCTTCAAACCATTCTTGGATGAATTTGTTATTTTTTTATTGATGATATCCTGATATATTCACGGTTGAAAGCTGAGCATGTGGACCACTTACACACAGTATTACAGACTCTCCAAGATTGCAGGTTATATGATAAATTCTTTAAATGTGATTTTTGGCTAGCTTCAGTAACTTTTCTTGGTCATGTTATTACCAGTGATGGTATCAAGGTTGATGGAAAAAAGATTGAAGCAATGATGACTTGGCTGAGGCCCTTGAATCCAACAGAGGTTCACACTTTTTTAGGCTTGGCAGGGTATTACCGAAGGTTTGTGGAGGGATTCTCTTCTATCTCTGCACCACTAATTAAATTGACACATAAGGCAACAAAGTTTTAGTGGACCGAGGCATACGAAAGAGCCTTAAGGAACTAAAGAAAAGGCTTACCACAACACCTATCTAGACTCTTCCAAATGGCAATGAGGGTTATGTTGTTTATTGTGATGTCTCGAGAATTGGTCTAGGTTATGTTCTTATGCAGCATGGTAAGGTTATCGCATATGCCTCTAGACAGTTGCGGAAACACGAGCAGAACTATCCTACTCACGATCTTGAGTTGGCTGCAGTTGTCTTTGCCCTAAAGATCTAGCAAAATTATCTATACGGGGTTCATATTGACATTTTCATCGACCACCAGAGCCTTTAGTATTTACTTAAGTAGAGGGAGTTGAACCTACAACAAAGGAGATGGCTAGAATTGCTGAAGGACTATGATGTTGCCATTTTATATCATCCCGAAAAGGCTTATGTTGTTGCTGATGCGCTCAGCCGGAAGTCCATGGGTAGTCTAAGTCATGTTGAAGCTTATAAGGCTGAAATTACAAAAGACCTATGCTAACTAGCTAATTTGTAGGTGCGCTTGGTAGATGCAGAGGGATGAGGTGTTGTTGTTTAGAATATGACAGAATCTTCCTTTGTTACTGAAGTGAAAAAGCGGCAACATGAAGATCCTGAGCTTAGGAAACCGAGGGAAAGAATTCCACAGCAACAACAACCTTTATTTAAGCTAACTGGACATGGAGTCCTTACATACCAGGGTCACTTATATGTAGCTGTAACACCTCAGATTCGAAAAAGGAGGAAAATATAGTTTTGGGGTTACATGGATGACCTACGGCTCCCACCTATGATTGGTAGAAGCATCTATGGGCCATAGGTGGCATCCGTAGGTGGTAGGGAATTAATTTTTCAAAAACAAGTCTCAGAACCCTTTTTACGGTTCACCAGGATGGCTCATCACCCTTTGTACATGCCATAGGTAGGTCTCGTAGGTCACTCCCATACTTAGTAAAATTTTAAGGAAGAAGTATGTACGGTCCGTAGGTAGACTTACCAACCAAACATAGGTCCCATCATTCGAAGGTCAAAAATCATTGTTTTTGAATCTTTCTACGGTTGACCAGGACGGTCCATAGGTTGAGTCGGTAGTTAATTTTAAAGGGCTTTTTGGTCTTTTCCCTAATTGATTAATGCCTAAGCTAGGGCGGTTTGATCCTAATCCTAGATCCTATATAAGCCTTTTAAGCCTAAAATCTAACCATTCTAGTCATTCTTCAAATTCCCCCAAATACTTCCAAGTTTTCCCCCCAAAATTTCTCTCTCTAAAGCTTGAAGAAGAAGACTAGGGTTACAAGATCAAGTCTGCAAATTCACCATTAATTGTGGGCTTTTGATATCAAGGTATGATAGTATTCACCTATGGAGTCCTTTCCTCCATAGTGTTCCTAAGTTCTACAATTTTACAAGTAGTATCTATGATTGAAATTAGGGTTTTATTCAATCTCATGGGTCCTTATCAATTACGATTCAATTGATTATTTTATGTCTTTTTATGCATGAATTGGAGTAATTACATATTTCTAAGTTGAATTCACATGAACTCATGCATGATCCATGATTTCTAGACTATGACCATATGACGAGGCTTTTGAACTATGAAAGATGAATTTATGAAGACATGCATGTTTCCTCATGAAGTTTATATAATTGATTTAAGGTTTCTTTGAGAGTGAATAATCAATGTTGTTGTTGATTTGTTGAAGGGTTTCTCACATAAATGATTCATAAGGTTGAAAGGTTTTCTCACCTAAGTTGAATCAAGACTAAGGAGCTATTCTAATGAACTCTAGCTTGGATTTGCTACTTAATTGTGCCTTTCCATGAATAATAAGATGAATACGATTAATGACTATTCAGTGAGATTTATGCTTAGCACCGAGTGGACTAGCAGCGATTACCCATGTCCCATAAACTATGTGCCACCATAGGATGATTGTCTTAGATAGACATTAGCTAGTGGATTTATCTCAAAACTCATGGTCCTTACCTTGGCAAGTAGGACAATCTCTTTTCGGTGTGGGACAGACACTGAATTCTATGTTATAGCTCACATGGTCTATGTTGGTTAAGGCTAACTTCCCATAATAATGAAATACAGTTCCTTTCTAAAGTATCTCACAAGTGTCTTATAAGATGATTAGCTTGCATTGACCATGGTTGTGACTTATGTTTTCTAGCATGGTTATTTTATGAATTATCTTGGTCATTGCATGTCATTTAAAGCCCCTTTTTGCATGATTTCATAACTCTTAAGCGTTGCTATCATACTTTGTACATTCCATGTACTAACGCATACTTGTGCCTACATTATTTCACTAACGTAGGATGTGACGCTTGTATTCCTCATACTCGTGGCCAGTTGGCTCTTTGGACTTGTTGGATATTGGTGAGTCCTCATGATTCTAGGACCGAGACTTCTTTATAGCTTTATGTCCTTTTATTTCGGATGTTGTAGGTGATGTATGGGTTATGTCCCAATCACTTTTCTTATCATGTATTAGATGGCTTTGAGACTTATGTTTAGACTTCCATTTTTGTCAAACTCTTTTACATGAAATGCTACTTTTAAACTCTTTTTTCTATTATCTTGTATGATGTATGCTAAGTGGCTTGTATGGGGCCTCTCGGGGTCCTATGCACCAGTCACATCTAGAGGGTACTTTAGGTCGTGACAAACTTGGTATTTAGAGCAGAAGGTTTAGAAAGGTCCTAGGATGTCTCATAAGCCACGTCGAGTAGAGTCTTGTTCATGAGTGTGAAGCACGACACACTCACACTCATGAACGAGAGGCTATAAGATGTTTAGGAAATTTCACTTATTTCATCATTCTAAAGTCGTGCAATAGAGAGTAACTTTATATGTCTCTCTCCTAATCCCTATACGATGCTTTTCAGGATATGGCCACTCGAAGGGCATATGCTAGAAGGAATGCGGGAGAGAATGTGGAATGAGAAGCTCCTTAAGTTCTAGTCGACCCCTTGGCTGAGAAAGTGACTAATGCAGAGTTTAGAGCTACTTTTCAAGTGTTGGTCCAACCCATAATGGCTCAAGAAAATAGGGAAGTTGTGGTCCCCGTGAACCCAAATGTGGGTATGGCAGAAACTAGAGTGAGGGACTTCACTAGGATGAATCCTCCAGAGTTTCATGGTTCCAAGGTTGAGGAAGTTCCTCAAGAGTTCATTGATGAGGTATACAAGGTTTTGATGATCATGGGTGTGACGCCGGTGGAAAAGGCAGAATTGGCCACTTATCAACTTAAGGGTGTTGCTCGAGTATGGTTTAACCAATGGAGGGAAGAGACGACAGTTGATGCGGGTCCTCTTGATTGGGAAAAGTTTAAGTTTGCTCTCCTTGATAGGTTCTTTTCCCTTGAGATGAGGGAGACAAAGGTGCATGAATTCATTAACCTTCATCAAGGAAGCATGAGTGTAAAGGATTATGCTTTGAAATTCACACAATTGTCAAGATATACTCCTACTATGGTTGCCGATCCTAGGGTAAAGATGAGTAAGTTTGTTTTGGGAGTGTCCGAGATGGTGTTCAAGGAATGCCATACCGCTATGCTTATCAATGATATGAACATTTCTCGCCTAATTGTTCATGCTCAACAAATCGAAGAGGAGAAACTTAAGAAGAAGCGTATGGAGGCAAAAAGGGCTAAGACCGGTGATGGTGACTTTTCATACGCAAGGTCTGATGGACATGGTCATTCTAAGTTCTGATAAAGGTTTTCCTATCAAGGTCCCTCCAATGATTTGGCTCCTAAGTTAAATAAGGAAAGGGTGTCTAACCCTAAGCCTCAAGGAGGAAATGGTGGTGGATCTTCATTGTCTAATTGTGCTAGGTGTGGAAGAAAGCATGAGGGTAAATGTCTAGTCGATTCTAATGCATGTTTTGGTTGTGACAAGATGGAACATAAGATAAGGGATTGTCCCTCAGTTGCTAATAATGAAGGAGATAATCATCGATAGGCTCAAACTTATCCTTCATTAGGTTCTAGTTAAAGTCAGAAGCAAAAAAGATTTCATGCACTTCAGACTCATCAAGAGCAAGAGGGTTCTCGTGATGTGGTTACCGATATGTTGAAGTCTTTAATCCTAATGTTTATGCTTTGCTTGATCCCAGTGCTACCTTATCATTTGTGACACCATATGTGGCTATATGGTTTGATGTTTTTCTGGATGTGTTGTTAGACCCTTTTTCTGTCTCTAAACCTAATGGTGAATCTATTGTGGCTAAGAGAGTCTATAGAAGTTGGACCGTCTCCTTATCCAATAGAGTCACTCATGTTGATCTTGTAGAGCTTGATATGGTAGACTTTGATGTTATTCTTGGCATGGATTGACTCCATTCTTGTTATGCTTTTATTGATTGTGGAACCTGAGTGGTTAAGTTTCAGTTTCCAAATGAACCCATCCTAGAGTGGAAAGGTAGAAATTCTATGCCAAAATGTCAATCTGTTTCTTGTCTTAAGGCTAGAAAGATTATTTTTAAGGGTTGCATTTACCATCTTGTTCGGGTTAGGGATATGGATTCTGTAACCCCTATCTTTGAGTTGATCCCCATTATTAATGAGTTATCGGAAGTGTTTCCCGATGATTTACCCGGTGTTCCTCCCAAAAGGAAAATAGAATTTGGTATTGACCTTCTCCCGGATACGCAACCTATTTCTATTCCTCCTTACCGAATGGCTCCGACTGAACTTAAGGAATTAAAGGAGCAATTGAAAGATTTTTTGGATAAGGGCTTCATCCAACCGAGTATCTCTCCATGGGGTGCTCTAGTTTAGTTATTTGGAAGAAACATGGTTCACTTCGTATGTGTATTGAATACCGTCAATTGAGCAAGGTTATCATTAAGAATAAGTATCCTCTTCCAAGGATATATGATTTGTTTGATCAACATCAAGGAGCGAGTTACTTCTCTAAGATTGACCTCCGGTCGAGTTATCACCAATTGAGGGTGAATGAAGATGACATTCCAAAGACAGCTTGAAGAACTCGGTATGGTCACTATGAGTTCTTGGTAATGTCATTTGTCTTGACTAATGCCCTGGCCGCATTTATGGATTAGATGGATTGAGTGTTCAGGCAATACCTTCACATGTTTGTGATTGTGTTCATCGATGATATCTTAATTTACTCAATGAGTGAGGATGAGTACACCAATCATTTGAGGACTGTGTTGTAAGTCCTCAAGGACCAATGACTCTTTGCAAAGTTTAGTAAATATGATTTTCGGTCGATATCCATGGCATTTCTTGGTCACATTATTTCTGGTAAAGGTATTGAGCTAGATCTGAAGAAGACGAACATGGTTAAGAGTTGGCCTTGACTTCTATCCCCTTTGGATATTTGAAGTTTCTTGGATTTAGCTAGTTATTATAAAAGGTTTGTGGAAGGCTCTTCTTCGATTGCCTCTCTATTGATGGCATTAACCCAAAAAAAAGTTAAGATTGTATTGTTGGAAGCATGTGAGAAGAGTTTCCATGAATTGAAAGATAGACTTACCTTCGCTCCAGTATTGACTTTAACGGAAGGATCCGATGGGTTTCTGGTTTATTGTGATGCTTCAAGGGTCAGACTAGGATGTGTTCTTATGTAAAATGGAAAGGTTATTGCTTATGCCTCATGGAAAATTAAAATCCATGAAAAGAACTACCCTACCCATGATTTGGAATTAGCGGTGGTTGTATTTTCCTTAAGATTTCGAGGCATTACCTATATTGTGTTCATGAAAACGTCTTTACCAACCACAAGAGTTTGCAATATGTATTCAAGAAAAAATATCTAAATCATCACCAAAGAAGGAGGCTTGAATTGCTAAAGGATTACGATATGAGTGCCCTCTATCACCCCGATAAGGCGAATGTGGTGGCGGATGCTCTTAGTCGGCTATTTATGGGTAGTGCTGCTCATGTTGAGGGGGATCATAAGGAGTTGGTTTGAGATGTTCATCGATTGGCCCAATTGGGTGTTCGGTTTGTTGATTATACTAAAGGTAGTGTTATGGTTCATAGTGGATCAAAATCGTCTTTTGTGTCAGATGTGAAAGCAAAGCAAGGTCTTGACCCGATCTTGATGGAATTGAAGGAACAAGTTCTTAAAAAGTTTGTTGAGGCTTTCTCCCAAGGGGGAGATGGTGTGCTTTGATATCAGGGTCATTTGTATGTTCCCAATGTTGATGATTTGAGGGAGCAAATTTTATCAAGAGCCCATAGTTCTTGATATTCCATTCACCTGGGAGCCACCAAGATGTACCATGACTTGCGGGAGGTCTATTTGTGGAATGAGATAAAGAAGGATATTGTGGAATTTGTTGCTAAGTGTCCTAATTGTCAACTAGTGAAAGTTGAGCATCAAAAGCCAGGAGGTTTGTCTCAAGACATTACATTCCTACTTGGAAATGGGAAGATTTGAATATGGACTTTATTGTTGGTTTACCCTGCACCCGGCGACAACATGACTCAATTTGGGTTATTGTGGATCGTATGACAAAATCAACTCATTTCATTCCCATCAATATTTCTTATTTAGCGGAGGACTATGCTAAGTTATACCTGAGGGAAATGGTTAGGTTTCATGGAGTACCCTTATCCATTATCTTCGATCATGATACCCAATTAACTTTTTAGTTTTGAAAATCTTTCCAAAAGGGCCTTGGCACTCGTGTTAAGCTTAGTACAGCTTCCAAACTTTGGAAGATATGTTGAGAGCTTGTGTGATTGATTCAAGGGTAATTGGGATGATCATTTGCCTTTAATTGAGTTTGCTTCTAATAATAGCTATCATTTAAGTATTGGTATGGCTCCATTTGAGGCTCTTTATGGTAGGAGGTGTAGATCTCCTATAGGTTGGTTTGAAGTTGGTAAAGTTGCCTTGATAGGTCTCGAGTTGATACAAGAGGGTATGGAGAAAGTTTGTCTTATTAGAGAAAGGTTAAAAATGACTCAAAGTCGACAAAACTCTTATGCCGATGTTTTTAGAAGAGATCTAGAATTTTATATTATTGATTGGGTTTACTTGAAAATTTCACCCATGAAAGGTGTTATGAGGTTTGGAAAGAAATGGAAGCTTAGTCCACGTTATATGGGCCCATATCATATTTTGAAGCGTATTAGTAAAGTTGCTTATGAACTTGATTTGCCTAATGATTTATCATCGATTCATCTATTTTTCCATATCTCTTCGTTGAAGAAATGTGTTGGTGATCCGACATCTATTGTACCATTGGAGAGTCTTGGTATAAAAGAGAATCTTTCTTATGAAGAGATTCCAGTTGAGATCTTGGACCGACAAGTTAAGAAGTTAAGGAATAAGGAAGTTGCATCCGTGAAAGTCTTATGGAGGAATCAAAGAGTTGAGGGTGCTACTTGAGAAGTCGAGGCCAGTATGATTTCCCGTTACCCCCATCCCTTTTCCTCTGATCCTACTCTAGCTAGAGCTACTAAGTTTCTCATGGTTCATCCTCATGTCTTAGTTATTTTAATTTTTCCTCATGCATACATGCTCATGAAAACTTGCTTTTGGGATTTTGATTTGGCTATGATTGATTTCTTCATAATTATGTGCATTTGAGTATGACTTGCATGGGTACCTTAGGAAGTGATGTTTTGAATATGTTAAGCTAGGAGTTGATGTGTCTCCTTGGTTATGTGTTGTTGATGAAATCGCATTCTTGTTGGGCAGTTAGATCTTTTCCCTACCCTCTTTATGTACCTTGAATCCCATTCGAGGATGAATGTTCCCAAGGAGGAGATATTGTAACACTTTGGCTTTGGAAAATGAGGAAAATGTGGTTTTTGGGTTGCAGGCATGACCTACGGATCCCACCTACGGTTGGTAGAAGCAACTACGGGCCGTCGGAGGCATCTGTAGGTGGTGGGGAAATAGTTTTCCAAAAGCTAGTCTTAGAACCCTTTTTACGGTTCACCAGGATGGTCTGTCACCCTTTGCATGAGTCGTAGGTAGGTCTCATAGGTCTTTCCTAGACTTAGTGAAATTTTAAGGAAGAAGTTTTGATCTACGGTGGCCATGTATAGTACTTAGGTAGACCTACCAACCGTACATGGGTCCCGTCATTTGAAGGTCCAAAATCATGGTTTCTGAATCTTTCTACAGTTGACCTGGATGGTCCGTAGTAGGACCTATGAATTCTAGGTTGAGTTGGCAATTAATTTTATGGGCTATTTGGTCTTTTTCCTAATTGATTAATGCCTAAGCTAGGTTGTTTTGATCATAATCCTAGATCATATATAAGTCTTTTACGCCTAAAATCTAACCATTCTAAATCATTCTTCAAATTTCCCCAAATCCCACCAAGTTCTTCCCCCAAAATTTCTCTCTCTAAAGCTTGAAGAAGAAGACTAGGGTTTCATGATCAAGTCTCCAAATTCACCATGGATTGTGGGCTTTTGAAATCAAGGTATGGTAATATTCACATATGGAGTCCTTTCCTCCATAGGGTTCCTAAATATTCCAATTTTACAAGTAGTATCTCAAATTGAAATTTGGGTTTTATTCAATCTCATGAGTTCTTATCAATTATGATTCAATTGATTGTTTTATGTCTTTTTATGCATGAATTGGAGTAATTACATATTTCTAAGTTGAATTCACATGAACTCATGCATGATCCATGATTTCTAGACTATGAACATGTGCTCAGGCTTTTGAACTATGAAAGATGAATTTATGAAGAAATGCATGTTTCCTCATGAAGTCGATATAATTGATGTAAGGTTGCTTTGAGAGTGAAGCATCGATGTTGTTGTTGATTTGTGAAAGGGTTTCTCACATAAAGGATTCATAAGGTTGAAAGGTTTTCTCACCTAAGTTGAATCATGACTAAGGAGCTATTCTACTGAACTCTAGCTTGGATTGGCTACTTAATTGTGTCTTTCCATGGATAATAAGATGAATACGATTAATGACTATTCCGTGGGATTTATGCTTAGAACTGAGTGGACTAGCGGCGATTACCCATATCCCATAAACTGTGTGCCACCATAGTATGATTGTCTTAGAAAGACATTAGCTAGTGGATCCACTTTAGATCAAAACTCGTGGTCCTAACCTTGGCAAGTAGGACAATCTCTTTTCAGTGTGGGATAGATACCTGATTCCATGTTATAGCTCACATGGCCTATGTCGGTTAAGGCTAACTTCCCACAATAATGAATCAAGGTTACTTTCTAAAGTATCTCACAAGTGTATTCTAAGATGATTAGCTTGAATTGATCATGGTTGTGACTTATGTTTTCTAGCATGATTATTTTATGAATTAGCTTGGTCATTGCATGTAATTTAAAGTCTCTTTTTACATGATTTCATAACTCTTATGCATTGCTATCTTAATTGGTACATTCCATGTACTAACACATACTTGTGCCTACATTGTTTTACTAATGTAGGATCCGACGCTTCTATTCCTCATACTCGTGGATAGTTGGCTCTTTGGACTTGTTGGAGATTGTTGAGTCCTCATGATCCGAGGACCGGGACTCCTATATAGCTTTATGTCCTTTTTATTTTTGATGTTGTAGGTGATGTGTGGGTTATGTCCCAATCACTTTCCTTATCATGCATTAAATGGCTTTGAGACTTATGTTTAAACTTATATTTTTGTGAAACTCTTTTACATGAAATGCTACTTTTAAACTCGTTGTTTCTATTATCTTGTATGATGTATGATAAGTGGCTTGTGTGGGGCCTCTCGGGGTCCTATACGCTATGTCACTTGTAGGGGTACTTTGGGTCGTGGCAGCAACGGCAGTTGGAGAGCTCTATACAAATATTCTTTTAGAGGCCCATTATTCTAGATATGCAACTCACCCTGGAGTGACGAAGATGTATTGGGAACTTCAACAGATATATTGGTGTAATGGGATAAAAAAAGATATTGCAAAGATGGAAGCTGAATGTCCTAACTATCAACAAGTTAAAGAAGAACATCAGAGGCCTGGAGGCCTAACTTAGTATATTGAGATTCCGTTATGAAAATGGGATATGATAAATATGGACTTCATCACTGGTTTGCCTCGCACTCCACGGAAGTATGATTCGATTTGGGTAATTATTGATAGGCTGACAAAATCTGCTCATTTCTTGCAAGTTAGGAAAACATATTCAGCCAAAGATTATGCCAGGCCTTACATTCAGGAGTTTGTTCGCCTTTATGGAGTTCCATTATCTATTATTTCGGATCAAGGGGCTCAGTTTACAACACATTTTTGGAGATCATTTCAGAAGGGTCGAGGCACTCAGGTAAATCTTAGCACTGCTTTTCATCCACAAACTCATGGACAGGCAGAACGTACTATTCAGACTATTCAGGATATGTTACATGCATGTGTACTGGATTTAAAAAAAAGATGGGATGAACATCTACCTCTTATTGATTTGCTTATAATAACAACTTTCAAGCTAGTATTCAGATTGCCCCTTATGAATCACTATTCGAGCAGAAGTGTAGGTCACTGATCGATTGGTTTGAGGTCGGGGAAGCAAAGTTGCTAGGTCCTAATCTAGTCCAACAAGCGATGGAAAAGGTTAAGCTTATCAGAGATCGGTTGCATACAACACATAGTTGGCAAAAGTCTTATGTAGATGTTCGACGACGAAGCTTAGAGTTTGATGTAGAAGATTGGATTTTCCTGAAAGTATCGCCTATGAAGGGCATCATGTGATTTGGAAAGAAAGGGAAGCTCAGTCCTAGGTATGTTGGACCATATAAGATTATACGGTGGGATACAAGATTGATTTGCCTTCAGAATTGGAAGTAGTCCATCTTGTATTTCATGTATCTATGTTGTGGAAGTCCATTGGAGATCCTTCACGTATTATGCTCATTAAGAATATATTCATTGCTGAAGATTTATCATATGCAGAGGTACCAATAGCTATTTTAGATCAGCAAGTAAGAAAGCTTCGAACTAAAAAAGTAGCTTTTGTGAAAGTGTTGTGGAGAAATAACAACGTCGAGGAAATGACTTGGGAAGCACAGGAGAAAATGAGAAAGGAGTACCCCAGCAGTTTACGACTAAAGGTGAGTCACATTTCTATAATTTACAATTGTTTCTTCACTACAACTTAATTGGATTTTAAGTAACTTGAAAGTGCAATTTATATGTCTTATTGCGAGATAGCTATACAAAGCTTAGTAGTTTAAATTTTCAGAATTTGACTTTAGGTTTGCTATTATAACAAATATAGACTTGCGAATAAAGTACTAGCGAAAAAAAATTCAACCAAGGAATTGTCTAGATTTATTCGCGGGCAAATGTTCTTAGGGGGGGGGGGAGAGTGTGAGATCCCATACTTTTTTCTATTCTTGCATAGTATATGTGGCATAGTGTGGCGTGGTTATATGTGGTGTATATGACTTGGTATAGTATATTGGAGAATAATATTGCAAATGTGTTGCAACATCAAGGAACTAAAAAAAAGTTTTAGGACAAAGGAATCCCTCATACAAAGGTTCGGGATAAAAGAAATGGCTCGGGTAGCACCTCACCCATTTGAAAGGTTTAAATTAACCCATACCTCAATGATAAACCTATGAGTGTCTAACATGGTAAGAATAATATGTTATGCTGTATTATAATAGCACAATGGTCGTTTATTATGTTTTGAAGTCAAGAAAATTAGGGAAACAAAGGTCGGAAAAAGTTATCAAAGTTTCTCTTATAAAATTTTTTGAACTTTGGGTCAAATGTGTTGGATGTTTTATCCCAATATATAAAGAGTTACAAGGCCCATAATCTATCAAATCGAAAGTATACGAGTCTAGTTTGCAAAGCATAAAACCTCGAATCAAACTGACATTAGTGTAAAAAGTTATGAGTGTTTTACGGCAGACTGTTGGGCAGAATCCATGTTGCGACTTGGATCAGGTTAAAAAATATGGTATCTTGGCTACTAGACGTTTTAACCCATAAAAACATTTATTTTCACTTCCTGACAAGAAATAAAGCTTAAGAGAGGTTCTAATGGAGTTCTTGCATGATGAATGTTAGTTTTTAGCGAGTTCTACCATTAAAGGCTGCCCCCATGCCTAGAAACGTGATCTCTACACGTGGCAATCGTTTTCCCCTTCTATTAGCTGCATTTGTAGAATGTTTTTGAAGATACAAATTGGTAGTTATTGGTGTTTCTTCAAGGTTTACACTTGTTTTTCTAAGGTAATCATCTCAGGACTCTTCTATGATTTTTTTCACGAAGTTCTACGGATGATTCTTCAAATTAGGGCCATATGGCAAATTTGCTAATTTAAGCTCAATTATAAATTGTTTCTAGGTGTGTACCAGTTGTGTATATATAGTGTTTGCGAAGCTTAGAATGTAAGGAATAACTTTCATGAAGAAACTACAAGTATTCGAGCGTTCATTGGAAAGGTATGTTAAGGCTAAGCTCTGTTCTTCTTTCTAGCACGACTCCTTGGAAATTCCTAAAACGCCAAATGTGATATTTTACTATTTTATCGCTAGAAAGATCTTCTCTGAAAGACATTGGGATCTCAGCTGAATTATTTTCATGACGCTATTATTTTGATATTCCACTCATTTAGATAAATAGGGTATTCGACATATACATATCATTTTATCGATTTTCTTGACTATACGTCCATATGTATGAATTATTCTTCTTCTTTAGGTGGTGTGACTTAAAAATATTATGGGAGATATTTAGTATTTGTAACCAGTCCTCTTTCCCCGCTAAAGTCTATTCTGAAAAGAATCTTTAAAGTAACACACGATTTTCAAAACTCTCAAATAAAACTAAAATGTTTAATCTATTAGAGCACTTGATTTTTGAAATACTTTCTTTTATAAATTATCTAGGAACCAAGTATAGGAACAAAGTGAAGCACCTTAAGCTTTTTATGAACATCTTCAAGGTTATGTTATCTTTCTAAAAGTCGAGTTAAGTTATCAAGCTTATTCGGAAAAACATATGAGGTTGAATGAGACATTTACATGTTGTACGAAAGTGATTATGGGGTTATGAGAACAAGAGTAAAAATGGGCCAAGATTGACAACATGAAAATGGTAAAATGTATGCATTATGAATCTATGACATGACATGCTATGCATTCTACTCCAGAGCTATAATCGGGAGGTTCGAGGCCTATTGCCTATATTTATACGTATGAGACACAAATGGCCACAAGTTTGCGAATATGATGTCGGTTAGCTACCAGGAGGCCCCACAATTACTAGTATTTGGTTGGGTGTGTCATGCATTTGCATCTATATATATGTATTCACGACATATGATTATATGAGCATACAATGCATATTTAAATAGTAGGAGGTAAAATGTCAGCCATGGAGATTATTTGAGTTTCAGTTTCAGGTGGTATCTCTATTACCTTTTTTCAACAGCTACTTATGATTCTACTTTTCGCCTTACATACCAGTACATTTTTGTTCATATTGACGTCCCATTGCTTGGGGATGCTACTTTTTTGTTTTGTGTGAGCAGGTCCAGGCAGGGATTCTTATTGACCCACCCGCTAGGATTCGGGTTCAGCTGTGATTTGGTAAGCTCCATATTATACTGGGGCTATTAGACGATGTTTACTTTTGTTGTGTAGTTTGGGTATAGTCGGGACCTTGTCCCGACAATGCTTATGCCACTCATAGAGGCTATTGTGGACACACTATTGGGTTTCTTTTGTAGGTTTCAATATCGAGCCGATAGGCTTGTCATGTATATTTATGTGCGTGTTAGTAGGTATGTCTTCAGTTATGGCCTCATCGGCTAGCTAATACATCATTATTATTTGCTTGTCTACTATTGTTTATATGACTTATTGTTATTCAGGTCATGACCTTAATGATCCAGGCTTCGCATTTCAGATGTTGTGCTGCCCGATCTTTTTGTCTAGAAGTTTAGTTAGCTAGTATATTTCAATGGCTAACTAGATTGAATATGGTATCGGTGCCAATTACGGCTCCCTATTTTGGGGCATGGCAATAGAGATAGTGTCACCATATCTTCAAAGAAAAAACTACCGTCGCTAACTCCAAATCAGGAGTCGGGCAGTTCTATTCATGAACTTTAAGTTGCCTCGAATCATATGTAACAAACTTTCCATGCTGCATCAAAACACAAACAAAGCCAATTCTGGAAGCATCACAATATACCACAAATACATCGGAACCTTCTTGTAAAGTCAAGATTGGGTCTTAAGTGAGTTGAGCCTTCAGCTCTTGAAGGTTCTTTTTATAAGACTCAGACCATAGAAATTTTACCTTTTTCTATGTCAAAGTAGTCAAAGGCAAAACAATAGAGGAAAATCCTTCCACAAACCATCTGTTATTACCAGCTAATCCTAGAAAGCTCCTAATATCTGAGGGAGAAAGAGGTCTAGGTCAGTTGTCAATTGCCCCGGTCTTCTTAGGATTAACTTGAATAGATTCACATGACATAATATGGCCATGGAATGCAACCGACCTCAGCCAAAACTCACACTCACTAAACTTAGCAAACAACTGATGATCATTGAGAACTGGCAAGACAATCCTCAAACAATAAGCATGAGCATCCTCACTCTTAGAGTAAGTCAAGATATCATCGATAAATACAATCATGAACATATCCAAACATTGGTTGAACACCCTATTAATCAAATCCATAAAATCTGCAGGAACATTCGTTAATCAGAATGACATAGCTAAGAATTCATAGTGATGATACCAAGTTCGAAAAGCTGTCTTCAGAATTTTACACTTTCTCACTTTCAAGTGATGGTAACCTGATCAGAGGTCAATCTTTGAGAAGAAGCTAGCACCCTGAAGCTGATCGAACAAGTCATCAATCCTTGCGATAGGATAATTAGTCTTGATTGTGACATTTTTCAATTGTCGATAATCAATGCGCATACTAGGAGAACCTTCATTCTTTCGAACAAACAAAATAGGAGCACCTCATGGTGAAATACTCGGTCTAATGAAACCTTTATCCAGGAGGTTTTTTAACTTATCTTTTAAATCCTTTAGTTCTATGCAACCATTCTATAAGGAGGAATAGAGATAGGCTAGGTATCAAGAACAAGGTCAATACAAAAGTCAATTTACCTTTCGAGAGAAACTCTAGGAAGATCATCGGGAAATACTTCTGAAAATTCATTAACTGCCGGAATTGACTCAAGAGTAGGGGTTTCAGAGTTCATATCCCTAACCCTTAATAGATGATAGATGCACCCTTTGGCAATCATCTTTCTAAATTTAAGGCACGAGATAAACTGACCCATGGGAATAGAATTACTTCCCTTCCACTCTATGATGGGTTCATTTGGAAATTGAAACTTAACCACTCGAGTTTCACAGTCAGCAGAGGCATAATAAGCATGAACCAATCCATACCAAAAATAACATCAAAATGAAGCATAACTAGCTCTACTAGATCAATAGAAGAGAATTTTTAAAAAACTAAAATCGGGCAAATTCTATACACCCATTTTGCAACAATAGAATCACCAACGAGAGTAGAGACTGAGAAAGGTTCTAATAAGATTTTAGGATTGAAGCTAATCATCTCTCGATCTAAAAGCATCTATGCATAGAATATCCTTTCAGTTTCATCTATATGCCAATCCTAAACAACCCAATTCCTTACTCTATTCTCTCTTTCAAGAATAGGGCAAATAGATCCAACCCATAACCTCTCTTTCAAGCAAGCTTTAGACATCAAACCTAAATTGGTAGCATTGAACTAATTACTCACTCAAATCAATCTCTCTCGAGCATTAACTAGAGATTGGAAGTAGGAATTAAGTTTGCAACCTTAACCCATTAATTAACCCCATGGTAATAGACCAAATTCATGCATAAACAATAGTAAAAATGAGCATAGCACATATCCACTACATTAACATAACACCCAACCCCATTAGAGCACCCCTATATCTTAGGATTTTAGCCACCCATCACAAAAAGTAAAAATATTATACTTTTCATGGAAACAACCATGGGTAACATGAAATTAAAAAATTACAAGCAAATCCACTTTTTATTCAACTTCAATTTGTCAAATTCAAGCAAAAAGTTATAAAATCCTAAAAGATAGAAAAGTGTTCTCTAAAACTCTTTCAAAAACTTCACACTAAAAACTCACTCGAAAAAAATGTCTCTTAAAAATTCTCCAGTCTTTGGGCTATTTATACTTTCCCAAAATTTGGCCCAAAAATCCACCGTCTAACAACTTTGGTGACATTAGTCGGGATCACCAAATCTACTCAGCGGATCGCCCTTCGCTCTTTAGCCCGTCTTGTGATGCTCTAAGCTTCAGGTGTTTGAACCTCAATGGGCGACTTTACTTGAGTCAGCCTTACATGTTCGGCGCATCCCTGAATACCACCTTAGTTCACCGTTTGAGCATTAAATCTTATCTTAACACACTGTCACTTTAGGCAATGTGCATCAGGACCGCCGTTCTAACTCGGTGCAGCGCCTTTTCTACTAGAGTTTGCTGACCTTCTTTGGTAGACACAAGTGCTTTGCATTGTCAATTTGGGCGAGGTCATGCTCAGTAGGTGATCCGCTTCATGTTAGGCGATCAACAATGTTCACTTTGCACTCCTTTTTGTATTTTTGGCCTTTCTTTCAAACATTAGTCCTTGCCTTGTCTAATTGCCTTCATAGCTGCAAATCATCAATATTCAATTATAAAAGGACAAAATTAAGCATTGAGGAGAGGACACTAATTATTGAGCTACATGAACCTTAAATGAGTGCAAATCTACCACTCATCAGAACCCCCAACTTAAACTTTTGTTTGTCCTCAAGTAAATCAAGAACACAATAAGCTCAATAAGGGTGTCTGCAACAGTAATCAATGAGAGCTAGCATGCAAACGCCATAGCAAGATTACTCTCAATAGTATGTTACCCTAATTCATGATAAAAAAGCATCAAATGATGACTAGCTAGTCTCATCACATGCTCAAGATCACTATAGATTTTTGCCTAATGCAAGAACACGATTCAACAAATTAAATGCATTCAAGTACCCTCACATCAAGAATGATTCCATGCTCTCACAAAGTAATTTCAACAAAGGTGTAAGGAATCAATGCAACTCTCACTCTCTCAAAAGAGAAATACATGCAAGCTTTGTCCTATAGGTTTTGCCCATATTTTCCAATCATCACATAATCCATCTCATGTAAGATCTCAAGGGTCTTTTAGGCTTGTAATGGGGCTGAGGGTTAAGGAATAATCAATTTAGATTGGTGACTTCACCCTTTCAAAGCATTGTTGAAATCATTATCTCCTCTTCTCAAGTTCTTTTTCTTTCCTATTTATTTTAGGACTCAACCCTTGACTTTCCATTCACTTTATTTAGAATCCCCTTTTTATTTCATTCATTCCTCTTTTTCATTTCCATTTTTCTCTCATTCAACAATTTTTTTATAAGACGGGGTTCTTTCTTTTTAGTAACACTTTCAAAGTTGAGCCTCATTTCATTTTTTCCCCTTTACTTGTCTTTCATTCATCCTTTCTTTCCACACCCCCAACTTAGACTTTTGGCTTAAGTTGGCTATTCAAACATCACATCAAAAAAGATTTTTGGTGAGAAGGTAGGGATAATTTGGTTCAAGAGGCTTCTTTTAGTTGACAACAAATGGATTAGGCTCAAATGGTGCCAAAATTGACTCATACCCTCACAAGGTAGTCACAAATTATTTATGAACAATTTGGTTCCCTCATTGAATTTTTGCCCAAGATCATGTCTCACAGTCACCAAGATTCACACATTTGGACTAAAAAAGCAAATTTTAGGACTCCACATGCATGCTTTAAAGAAAAACCTCATCACACATGGCACTTTGAAATACACTCATTTAGCACATCCCGAAAAGATCAAAAGCATATGTGCAATGTTTATTGCAAGGCTCACATTGAAATGCAGCTAGTCAACAAAAGATTGAAAGAGATCATTCAAAGGTATAACCATATAAATTTCATTCTTACAACACCAGCACTACGCATCATGCTCATCATGAGTACTATTTAAGACATCGATATTGAACAAAATTGATTCTCAAATTTATATCAATAAAAACTTCAAGCATTTCACAATTTTAAAACTCATGGGGGGTTGCATCATCATGACAGAATGAAAAAGAAGTAAAGAGACACATTCACCCAAAATAGCACTCTAATATAAACAAACATCAAGCTACAATTGTTCAAAAGACTAAATAGCAAAATAAAGCAAAAATTGGAATATCGGCACGAAGGCTCTCACCCCACAAAAAAATAGAATGCAGTATACTCAATGCAAACAAATGAATGTACTGGGAGGCTGAGATATAGGGTCTCCCTGACAGGCTATGCCTATGGAGCACTCTCATATGGAGTCTCAGGTCAAGAAGCCTCAAAAGGGGCATCGATGCCCCACAAAAGGATCACTGGAAGCGGCAAGGAAGCATCAACTGGGGCGTCCGTGCCTGTCTCAGCAGGAAGTGTGGTGGAGTTTTGAGTGAATCCACCAGACCCGACATATGTAGTCTCTCGAAGAGATCTCTCTAGGCCAGCCTGATGGATGGCATCCTCGGTCTCTTGCAGCTCTATTAGTGTCACAGCAATCCCATGCTCTTCCTCTTGCAATTCCTCCACATCAGTCTCCTCAGCCAACTTCTCATCGGCCCTATCATCCTCATCCCCAGCAACAACATCTACATCTACAACAACTCTAGGCACACTAGAGGAAGGCATAATGCTAGGTATCTCAGGCATAGGGGCAATGGCATATGAAAGGAGAACCTCACCCCTTAGTGTGGAGAGATCGATAGATTGTATCTGAACCACCTCTGCCCTCAAAGTGGCAACCTCAGCCTTCAGGGAGTCCAAAGCACTAGAACTACCCTCGGCCTTCTCCCGAGCTACTATCTTAGCCGTCAAATCATCCAGCCTCAACGTATGGCCCTCTATCGTCGCATCACACTTGACAACCTACTCAGCCAGAGGAGCCAAGGCCTTCTTGATAGACTGGTCAATGAGCCTGGGCATGTCCTTCTCAACCCGGGCAGCTCTCATATCAACTGACCGGGCAAGGCTGCCCACCTCGTATATCAATGCCTGGGTTAAGGAGGGATGTGCCACATGAATGGGGGAAGGCCTCATAATAGCAATATCAACAGCACCAGGAGGTATAGATGCAAAATTAGAGCGACCAGTAGTGGAGGGTTGTATAGATATACCTGCCTGCTCCATAGAAGGAGTAGGTATGCTAGTCTCAGGTGCCAATGTAGCAGGGTCAACCACAGGTGTGGAGTCTGGTAGTGGCGGCTTCCTTTGAGCTACATAATATCTCAAATACTCAGCCTCAATCCTCTGAATATCATTGGAGGAGACTGTCGTGATCCCAACATCAATTTTCCATCAAAAGGGAACTTCCGTTGTTTCTCATAGTTGAGTAATGAGCACCGAAAAGGGAAGAGAGGTCTGCTCTTGTCTAGCCTGAAGTAATATCTCTTGCATAATTATGTTCCCCACATTAATATTCTCCCTCTCAATAATAGAACCCACTAGCACAACCTTAGGATGCCGAAGTACTGATTCATTTTGAGATAGTATGATAATGCTAATGATAAACCCAAACCAGTATCTCGCTACTATGCTCAGGTCTTTCTTCTCTATTTTGGCACCTTCAACCATCCAAGACTGTGTAGACGCATCAGAAATTAGAGGGGCCAACCACTCCTTTAGTGCATCTAATGTCTTCGTCATTTGGTTCTTGTACCTATTAGTCTGATTTGCTTGGGTGCCTAGAACTTCATTAATCTCACTGGCATGACACTGAGCCATTTTAACTCTCACTTCCACTTCATATACTGTCTTTTAGAAAGTTCCTTTCCTCTTCTTTAGTAAGCCTTGGCATAGGCAACATAAAATTCTTGTACCCACTTTGGTATATATGGTTGCCTGGTTTTTGTGAACTGTTTTAGCTTGTGGAATTTGATTACCTTCCATATTGCTGGATACTCACTCATAAGCCCATCAGTTGAGAGTTGGCGCTCCTTTAAAATTGTTCATTCCCTATTTGCTTTGAGCGTATTCAAAGCCCTTGGAGCTATAATTAGGAGAACACGAGAAGCAGGATTGGTGTGTTGTGAGGGTCACACCAATTTGGAGTGAATATTCACCTGCTTCTTGGCAGTATGCTTCTGTATCTTTTTAGCCCCACTGGTAGGTGTATGAGGGTTTGTTTGATGGGCATGAGAGGCCTCAGAAGGCTTCGTGATTGGGATATCCTTTTGCTTCTTTTGAGGAGGAGAGGACTCTCTGTCTGCTGTAGTGGCAGAGGCAACCACATTTTTACCCTTAGTTTTTGCCATTTTCCTACAAAGCACACAATGTAACATAAGATTTGTGAAGGTTAGTTAAAATTGAATGCACATTGAATCATGTTTCAATAAGACTCCAGAGGCTCACCTAACAGGAAAGAGTATCGCCCAATAGGATCGGTGAGCTCTGGTGAGCCCGCCGAAATGGACAGAAGCAAATTACTCAAGATTCAGGCATAAAAGGCAAAGTTAATGCCAAATCAGTGATTCGCTGAGCTGGTTTTAGTGAGCTAAGAGAAGTCTGCTAAAACTGGCAGTGCAAAATAGAAAGGTACAAGCATCAAGGGTGATGTCCTCTCCCACTCGGTGATACACCAAATGGGTTTCAGAAAACTAACACAAGCCCACCGAATAGAATAGTACCCAAGGCCATGCACTTACTAAGAGGGTGATCTGGAGCTTACTCGATGATTCACCTAACTTCCTTGGTGAACTAAGACAAGTCCGTCGAACAAGAAATGTTTAGCCCAGTGCCAAATTTTCACAAACCCAACATGCAAAACAAATACGAGTTTCCCCCAATATTACAATTCACCTATATTCTTTTCCAACCATGGGTACTCAGATTTCCCCAGATATCACTAAGTATTGCACTAATTGACGATTTGCCCTTAAGAAAGTAGTCACCATGTCTATCATTAGGCAAAATCATGCAATTGGATCAACACTGAGCCACTCAGACTTAACTCACATTAAATTAAGTTCGGACCCATCAAAGATACATATTCAATTCAATAAATTAACCAACACAATCACGTTTCACAATTTCACAAGCATTCACAGTTAAAATCACATGGGCATAGTTCAAATACAACAATATAATGCTACCCAATAAAATTAAGCACACAATACAAGTTAAAGGGCTCAAGCCCACATTCTATATGCATTTGAAATTCAAAATCATGAATAAGAAATCAAAACACCAACCTTTAAGCTGAAAAGAAACAAGAAACTAAGAATCGGAGTTAGGTTGACACAAAATCCAAGTAGATGTACTCCTAGAACCTTCAAGATACTCACACGAGGCTCACAAACACATACAATGCACAAAGCAAGAGAGAGGAATTGAAAAGGCTCTAAAATTTCAAAGGGTTTGATTTTTGAATTTAAAATAACCCTTGGCTTGTTTATATCAGGCCCGTTAAGCGCACTCAACTTACGTTACCGAACGCGTTCGATGAATCACCATTTGGAGCTTAAGCTCATCGAACATGTCTGACCAATTACCAAACTTGAAGGATGCTTCGGCGAACCCGATGGAGTCTGTTTAGTGTACTTCAGCGAATCGCCCTTTGGTGTTCAGATCGCCAATATTGATAGTACACTTTTCATCAATTTCAGCTTAAAAGGTGGAGAAGAATTAGTCTATGTAGTGCCTTCAATGCATCGACGATTTGGTTTTGGCATCGCCTATCCTTCAATTGTCAATCTTTCAACCTCTTCTCATCCTGCACTCACAATGCACATTATTCAAAAGCAATAAAAATAAAAGTAAAGACTTGGGTTGCCTCCCAAGAAGTGCCTTATTGAAGTTCGTGGCACGACATAGTCCTCAACCTCAACATTCATTCTTGGGGTTTGGGATGTTGTCACTAGGCAGTCTTACCTTTTGCCTTGGATTGAGATGAGTTACAATTTAACCTAGCTGGGCCTCCAGCTAATGGAAATTGAGTGAGAATTCACCATCTGTGATAAAGTGGAGAAGTCATTTTTCAAGTCCTTCAACACCTTATCAGACCCTTCAACCTTGTTGTAGATCTTTACAAGCATGTCCTCAGTCCGGCTTCCTTCTGGCCCACTTGGTTATTTTGGGCGTGGATGATCATGGGGAGGAACATACATATCTCTTTCCTTCTCCCTATCTTTCCAATTTCCACCCCGCCAATCTTTCCAACCACCATCTCTATCCTTGTTCCAACCTTGGTTCCCACATTGTCGTTGATAATTGGTGTGGGACCCCCCCCCCCCCCGCCCCACTTGATTTCCCAAGTATTGAACCTATTCATTGTATAATGCCTCAAATTTGGCATCATCTGGGCACTGCCCAATATTAGTGCCGATCGAATTCACCGACTTGGTTCCATTTCCCATGACATGTTTCGACAACATATCAATTTGGGTCATCATTTTGACCATGTTTACATCTCTTTCATAGTCCTTCTCGATTTGTTCTTAGGTTAGACCCACTTGTAGAGTAGGTACTTGGTCCTCATGCTCGGTTAACCTTAGTCATATCATCAAGCAACAACGCAGCCATACCTTTATTGACTGAATCAAGGCTGAAATAAAAGTATTGCAGCAACAAATTGTCCAGAACGCCGTGCATTAGACACTGTAAGAGTAACCTCTTGAATCTCAGCCATGTCTCATGTAATGGTTCACCTCTAATATGCTAAAAGTTTTGGATTTGGATATAGAGTTTAACCATCGTCGAGGGTGGAAAGAATCTCTCTGAGAAGGTATCAGTTAGCTCATCCCACGAAGTGGTTGAATCATTTGGCAACTTCGCCAACCATCTTGTAGCCTCTCCCGTTAGAGAGAACGGGAATAACCTCAACCTTATGAATTCTTGGGAGATATTCTTGAACACAAACGGTCCAAATACCTCCTTGAAATTCCTAAGATGTTCATGGGTTCCTCATGAGCTAGACCCCTAAACATTCCTTTCATTTGGATCAATTGTATCATAGTTCTGGGGATGTGAAACACAACCCTCTCAGTTGTAGGAGGTATTCGGATTCCTCCCATGGTTTGAATGACATTGATAGGCATGTCATGCAAATCACCCATGTTGTCATTTTGACAATAGTGACTATCATTGTAACTTCCATGGTCACTCATTTTGTCAACCTGTTAATCAGCCAACAACAACACCAAACAACAAATCTACTACAACTAAACAAAATTAAAATCTAATTTCTCAATGAGAATTATCAATTACCATTTCCCGGAAATGGCACCATTTTTGATAACACTCAAATCACCCTCCAAAACAAATAAAAGAGCGAGCGATCGTAGTCAGTAAAAAACCCAACGAAGAGTCGGGGTCGAATCCCACAGGGAATGATGCATCGTGGAGAATTCCTTGTCAAGAAATTTGGATTTTAAATGAGCTCATTAGCAATAGTAAAAAAATGGGTGGATTGGAACCACCAACTTAATATGAAGCTTTGGTTATCAATTATCGCAATTAAACTAAAAATTAGATGAAATCAAGAGTTAATAAGTAATCTGGGGTGCGGGTATTGGAAATCAATCTCACCTAGGGGTATTTGTGCTGCTCTATTGTGATGAACATTTATGGATAGTCAAAGTCATCTTCATTGACGCTAATCATCTCTCGATCTCAAAGAATCAATGCATAAAATCTCCTTTCGGTCACATCTATATGCCAATCCTAAAAGACCCAATACCTTACTCTATTCTCTCTTTCAGGAATAGGTATAATAGATCTGACCCATAACTTCTGTTTCAAGCAAGCTACAAACATCAAACCTAAATTGCTAGTATTGAACTAATTACCCACTCCAATCAATCTCTCTTGAATATTAACCGGAAATCGAAAGTAGAAATTAAGTTTGCAACCTTAACCCATTAATTAACCCCATAGTAATTAGATAAAATTCATGCATGAACAACAGCAAAACAGAGCATAGCATAATACCCACTACATTAAATTAACACCTAAACCCATTAGAGAACCCTTAGATCTTAGGGTTTTAGCCACCATCACAAAAAGTAAAGAAATTATACCTTTCATGGAAGTAGCCATGGGTAACATGAAATTAAGCAATTACAAGCAAACCTACTTTGTATTCAACTTCAATTTCTCAAATTCAAGCACAAAGTTTTAAAACCCTAAAAGCTAGAAAAGTGTTCTTCAAAGGTGAAGTGTTCTCTAAATTTTTTTCAAAAACTTCACACTAAAAAGTCACTTGAAAAAAACTCTCTTAAAAACTCTCCACTCTTTGGGCTATTTATACTTTCCCAAAATTTAGCCCAAAAATCCACCGTATGTCATCTTCGACGATATTAGTCGGGCTTGCCAAACCTACTCACCCTCTTTAGCTCGCCTTGTGATGCTTTACACTTTAGGTGTTTGAACCTCATTGGTGACTTCGCTTGATTTAGCCTTTTATATTCGGCGCATCAACGAAAAGCACCTTATTTCACCGTTTTAGCATTAAATTTTTTCCTTACACACTGTTACTTTAGGCGATGTTCATCAGGGCCACCGTTCTAACTTGGTGCATCACCTTTTCTACTAGAGTTTGCCGACCTTCTTTGGTAGACACAAGTTCTTTGCATTGTCAATATGGGCGAGGTCATGCTCTGTAGGTGATCTTCCCTTCATGTTAGGTGATCAACAATGTTCACTTTGCACTTTTTTGTGCATTTTTGGCCCTTCTTTCAAACATCAGTCCTTGCCTTAATAGCTGCAAATCATCAACATTCTATTAGGAAAGGAAAAAATTAAGCATTAAGGACACTAATTATTGAGCTACATGGACCTTAAATGAGTGCAAATCTACCACTCATCACTCCCTAATCAAACAATGCATAAATATCAAACTGAAAGACTCATAACATACTAGTGACCACATCACCGGAAACCTCTTGATCATGTCATGTTTGAAGTGTATAAAACCTGTTTTGATGTTGTCCACCACAAGAACTAGAAGAAGCACCTTGCTGGGTAGGGTGATCAAAAAAAGTAGACTGAATCTGCTAATGACCATCTCTACCCTTACTCATAGCCAAATGGCAATCCCTCAACGTATGACTAGTCTTACCACAACAAAATCATGCACCAGAACCAACTAAGAAATCACCTGAATGGCCCTTTTTACATTTCTGACATGGGGAATGGAACGCCCACTAGAAGCACTACTCTGAGACTTAGGGTTATGCATGCACCCTATCTTTGTTGAACTAAGGCACCAAAGTACTAGAAGAATATGGAGCCAGGCTTGAATACCTTTGCAAAAACTAAGAGTGACCACCACCACCGGATCTCTGATGAGAGTAGTCAACACTATTGGTCCTCAGCCTTTTAGTCTCTGTAGCACTCTCCTTAAGCTTCTCTTCCTCAATTTGTTGAGCATGACTCATCAACCTAGAAATGTCCATCTCTTTGATCAACCTTGTGGTTGTACACTCTTTCACAACCATCTCCGATACACCAGATACAAACTTGCACATATGGGCCCTAGAGTCGACCACTATAGTTAGAGCATACTTGGAGAGTTGAGTGAATTTCAAAGCAAATTCCTTCACGCTCATATTACGTTGCCTCAAATTGATGAACGCTTGAACCTTTGCCTCTCTCATCTCAAGAGGGAAGAATAGATCTAGAAAAGTACCCTTGAACTTAACCCAATCCAAAGGACCCACTACAACCTTTCTTCGTTCTATTGGTTGAACCACACTTGAAAAACCTTTTTAAATTGGTAAGTGGCCAAGTCCGCCTTTTCAATTAGAGTCACACTCATAACCTTCACAATCTTGTGAATCCCCTCAACAAACTCTTGTGGATCCTCATCCATCTTAGAATCATGGAATTCTGAAGGATTAATCCGAGTGAAGTCTCAAACCCTAGTTACTACCGTTCTCATATTTAGGTTCATGGGAGCTACAACCTCACAATTATCTTGAGTAGTCATAGCTTGGGCAAGCATTTGAAAAGTAGCCTCAAATTATGCATGGGTAACTTGCTCAGCCAAAGCGTCAATTGGATCTTGTGGAGCTTCTGGTTTTACATTCAAGTTCCTTCTCATTGGGGATCTTCTTGGAGGCATCGTTCTGAAATGCATTAACATGAGTTAGAAAGAAACCTTATAGAGTTCAACTCTATCGCAAGACTTAAGAGTATGAAAGAAGTGAAGTTTCTTATAAGTCTCATAGCTTCCTATTCATAAATATGGTGCACTTCACACTCATGAAAAAGACTCCACTAAATGCGACTTGTTAGACACCCTAAGACACTTCAACCTGGCTCTGATACAAAGTTTTTCACCACCCAAGACTACCCATTAGATGTGACATGATGAATAGAATCCTGAGAGACTCTAAACGAACCACTTGACATAGCATGACCCTAATATAATCAACATAAATGAAAAGAGAGAGATAAGAGGAATCATAGTCTCAAATGAAAATCCCATATAATACCGGATTAGAGTACAAAACTATAATGCGGAACATAATATGTCTAAAAAAAGCCTCTACTACATAGTAGTGACAAGGACAAGCCCTAGATCACTTGAACAATATGAAAACTGAAGTAAGTTTGAAAGACATAAAAGAACATATGTGGTATTCCCTCGAACCATGAGAACTCACAAATTTTGAGCAAGCTGATAGAATCAAATATTAATCGCGCTAGGCTGAGGTACATCCAAACCTGTATTATAAAATAATTAGGCACAAGAGATGTATGCGGTCAATACTTGACATGTACTGTATATGGAGAAAAATGCATGAATAATACACAATAAGTTTGGAAACATGATAACTAAATGACCAAGTAGATATAAGATAATTATGATCATATGATTTCATAAAATAAGGTCATGCATTAATCTTTAAATCTAATCATAATATAAGTCATTGAGAAAGTCATAAAGCTTTGTAGGAGATACTCTTAATCGATAGAAATCATATGCGCTATAACATGGAGTTCAGTGTACTTCCCCGACAATGAAAAGAGATTTTCCTACTTCACAAGGTAGTTACCATAATGATGAGCTAAAGTGGATCCACTAGCTAATGTTCAATCAGGATATACCTATGGGGGACATAGTTTTGGGACTTGGGTAATCACCACTAGTCCAACTCGATGCTAAGTAAACTCCCATTGAAAAATATGCATAAGCACAATCATATTCATATTATTTGAAATAGTAAGAAAATAGTAATACCAAATCATTTATAAAATCTCATAAGAATAGCTCCTTTAAAATCATAATTTCATAACAGGTTCATAAAAGGCACTTTAATCGAAAACATCTAAATCATGATAGTCTTTTCATACTAAAAAAGGGCACTTCAATTGGAAGTGGCCAAATCATATCATTCTTTCATCATAGGAGGTACTTCAATCGAAAGCCTCATTTTTCATAAACATAGTTGATAATTCAATTGAAATCATCATTCATTCATAAATCCTTTCATAACATGTTGAATGCAAATCCATATAACTTTTAATCATATCATAAAATACTCATATGGTATGAGTTCATGAAAAAAATCATTGAAAACATTTAAATATAATCAAATCATGCATAATAAGATCTCTCATGGAGAGAAAACTTTACTTCAAATGAACCAATGGATGAATCATGAAAACTCTAGAAATTGGGTTGAAGTCATAAGTAGAAATTATGATTTTCTGGGGACTCAATGGGTGAAGAGGAACTCATTGATGAACTTACCACATATCTTAAGGAAACTCGAGCTTGAAATCATGAAAGGAGACTTGATCTTGGAGAATCTGTGAATCACTTTCGAGAGAAAGTTTGAAGAAGAAGACTTGAGGGTTTGAGAGAATGAGATGGAATGGGAAGGGTTTTGAGTCTTAGGATCAGTTATAGGTCTTTTAAATAAGCCCAAAATGACTTAGTTTAGGAGTTAAAAGAATAGGAAAAGACCCAATTAACCTTGAAGTTAAACTGCCGAATCACATCTGATCTGAGGCAAAAAATATATTTTTTTATCATTAATTGCCTCATATTTATTATTTATATTTGTCTTTTCTGAGCAGGAATTTTATGGATTGTGCTAAATAGTGTATTTTATTTGTAGGATTAAATTGGTACAAAGTTGAAGAAGTTTGGAGCTAAAATGAATTAATTATGAAAGATTGAAGAAGGAAAATCAAGCAGGCAGCTTAATGGATTAAATTGAATATTATATTAATATTTATATATATGGAAAAGTTGGGCGAGAAAAGCAAATTGAGGCGGTTGGGCAGTGTTCACGTGGACGTAGGAATCCAATTCCGTTTTGGTTTTGGGTTCCTAATTTGTTTTGGACTCAGTTATTTTATTCAGGGTTTTCTACATCTATAAATAGTCCATAGAAATAATTATTGGAGGAGAAAATACTTTTTAAGGAAGACACTTTGTAAGGAAAAATTGTCAATACTTTTTAGGGTTCTTTTCTTCTTCTTTTTCTTAGGTATTAGTAGCTAAAGACCCTTGTTCTGGGGCTGCGGCTATGGGTAATTGTTGAACATCGATTGTTTTGATTTAATGTTGGTTATCGTTTAAATTACTTTTGTATTCTTGTTTTAGTATTTCATGCTTGATCACCATAGAAATAAATCTATTGTCTATTCTTGGACTCGAGAGATAAAGAGGTAGATAGACCAAAGAATGCAAAGAGCTTGTTCTAACTTTGTTTAGATTCGTGTTCAGGAGTGACGCCCGGACGAACACCTCGCTTGGTTACGAAACAGGATGAAATATAAATGCTCGCCAATTAGGACTGCCTATCCTTGCTCAACGATGTAGTTAGACAGCTAGTTGGAGTAGGCGATTAGAGGTCGAGAGATCATGATCATAAAATCAACCCTGTAAATCAGTAGTTTGATAACCGTATTTAATTCATTACATGAGATGCGATACATGAAACCCTATGCATGTTGCAGCCCTGGAATTGTCTCAATCACTGTAAGTTAATCTTAGTATTTAATTCTTGCATTCTTTTATTTCTTTTGATACTCTTAAATAAATAATTAGACTAGTATAATTTAGTAAATAGTTAATTGACAAGTCTCTGTGGGTTCGATATTCCGGTTCTTAAAGAGCCACTTATTACTTCTGCGACCACGTACACTTGCGTGTGTAATTGGAAGCAACAACATCTATTGACACCATACACAGTAAAGCAAGGGACCATGGACTGTATTGGTAAGTCGTAGACCAAGTTCTTAAAACCCAGATATTCAGATCTCCAACCACGAGTTAACTTTTATGGGTCATACTCCCTTGTACGGTCCGTAGGAAACAACCGTGGAACCAAGATGCTAAAATTCCAAGTCTTTTGAAACTCGAATCCACGAGCCACAATCACGGACTGTCTTCCTCTATATGGTCTCTACAACTTATCCATATAACCCAATTAACGGACATCCTTACTTTCCGAAGTTAACATTAGGAAAACCAGTCTACAGTCCATATACCAATTCACGAGCTTTCTTGTTGGCTCTTAAAAAGTCATCTGAGACTTGATATTTTTTCAACTTTTACGGTCTATATTTTGCTTTGTACAAAGTTGCACCAGAAAAATTTTCTGCAACCTTTTTTAACTTCTAATCACTTTTGCACTTTTGAGGTGTAACATTATATCATGAATGATTCAGTATTACAATATTCTTACCATCTCACATGTCATGAATATGAATATGATTATGTATGTTTTCCATTGGAATTTTACTTAGAATTGAGTGGACTTTAAGATGAAGCTCACCCGTTAGTAGAGGCTTAAGACCTTTAGTATCAATCCCATTGCCCCATAACTACGTACCCCGGTAGGACATTGTCTTAATGGAATCTAGCTAGTGGGTCAACCTAAGATCATGATTATGGTCATTACTTTGGAAAGTAGGATACTCTCTTTTTGTTGTGGGAGCATTATACTGAACTCCATGTTATAGCTCACATGGTTTATGCCGGTTAATGATATCTCCCACTAAAAGCTTATGTTATGACCATGATTATGATTTAAAGAAAAATGCAAGACCTTATACTATGTTTTATGAAATCACATCATCAACTTTATGTTATGCTTACTTGGTCATTGCATTATCATATTTTCAGACTCATCATGTTATTATATCATGTTTATTGCATTTTTCCGAATACGCAGTACATTTCGAGCACTGACCACATACATTCTTGTGACTATATTATTTTATAATATTGGTTCTGATGCACATCCTTCGAGCCGCAGTTAGTAGTGGATCCTATCAGCTTTGCTCAATATTGGTGACTCCTCATGATTTGGGCACGGTCCATATTTATGCTTTTCTTTATGTCATTTCAGACTTACTTTAGTTTTTAGATAATTAAAGTAAGCTAGGGCTTGTCCTAGCCCATCATTATGTAGTAGAGGCTTATTTTCAGACATTAGTATTTCCACATTATGGTCTTTGTACCCAGTCTTCTACATTATATTGAGTTTATCTTTTGAGATTTATATTCTGCTTTCATGTTATTTTAGTTATATTGTTATCTGTGTGTCATGCTATTCCATGTTGTTAAGCATAGAGTCTCTCAGAATTCTAGGTATCATGTCATATCTAGGGGTAGTCTTGAGTCGTGATAGTTATTTTTATTTTCTAAAGGGTATATGTTAATTCATGCCAAACACCCACAACAAGGGTGATAAGTTATACTTTACAACCCTGAGATTGAGAGATTTGCATGAAGAGCAACAACTACAAATAAGCATGTGACAATTAAGACCTAGCAACTTGCTGATGCCCAAGCCCGGGTAAACATTTGTGAGGCACTTCGTAATGAGGACAATGATGATGTTGGTGATGAGATTAATAATGATGACATCATGAATCATCACGCACCCCAAAGAGCTAGAGGACAATAGAGGCCTCTAGTTCTTTTTGATAATGATTAGAAAAATAGGGCTGACTTGTATGGAGTTGGTGCCACTAGGGACATTGTTCCCCTACCATTGTCTCTAGGACCAAAATTTAATATCACAAGTACCATGATACAACTTATGAACTTGAATGCTTATTTAAAGGTGTAGCAAAAGATGATATTAACTTGCATATGATGAATTTTGTGGGAACTTGCAACTCTTTTGAGATACCTGGAGTCAGCCAAACTGCCATCCATATGTGGTTGTGCCCCCTAAGACTTTCTGTGGAGGCAACAATCTGGTTGAATGAGTTGACACATGATTCTATTACCAACCGGAGAGAGTTGAAGGGTGCACCCCTTGAGAGGTTCTTCCCACCGCCCAAAATGTTACATCTAAGGGACGAGATTAATAATTCGAGGCAGCTACCTATTTAGCCTTTGTATGAGGCTTGGTTGGAGTTCAACAAGAAGCTAAAACAATGTCCAAACCCACAAGCTATTTGATGATCATTTGATGGAGAATTTCTATAGGTTTCTAAATTATAAAACAAAGCCTATTCCTGATATTGTGTCTAGAGGGTCATTCATGGCGCAAACTTATACAAAGACAACAATTATTCTATATTGGGTTATAGAAACCAATAGGGCTTGGCACACTAAAGACTCTTAAATCTAAGGTAACTCATATGCAGTGGGATTGTCTACTGACCAATGAAGAAGGGAAGAAGACCACGATCATGACATGGCACATTTAAAGATTCAAATAGATATTCGTACCAAACACGTGGTGGGGGATATTCATGTTAAGGTTAATTCTATGGGTTCACAAGGTTCACTACTTAGATATAATGAATGTTAGGTCAATATAGAAGAAGAGACATACATTGTGAACAACCATTTGGGGGGGGGGGTTTCTAGACCAAACACTCAAGGATCTCACAAAGATTCTTGGCTTCAAGGTTAGGAAAACCAAGTTCGGAACTATTAGAAGGACAACAACTATGAGCGGTCTAGGTAAAGAGACCAAGGTAAGTGTAAGAGACATGATGGCTACAAGATTGATCAAAATGGAAATTATGTTCCTTCACAGGGTAGAGACCAAGGTGAGCCAAATGGATCTAGGTTTGAAGATATGATAGTATGAGTGCTAAAGAATGTCTAGTCAATTGATGCTGGTTCAAAGAGCTGATATGTGATATCTTTAGTGTGACGGGTTTACCAACTCGCACTCCATTTCCATATAACTATACTTGAGCAAAAATTTGGGCAACTCTCTATATCTTTGAACCCAAAAAAAGATGGGACATTCCTAGTGATATAGTGGAAATCCTAGGAATAATATCCATTGCATGATAGTCAGTACCAACAACAAGAGGTAGGTGAATTACAGATAGAACCACCAGTTATAGATATTGAAGATGAGGTTTAAATAAGGAACATCAAAGAGTGGAATGATCTCGTGGAGGATGATGAGAAGTAGTGTGCAGTATCCAAAGACTTCAAATATTGCTCCGGTGATGGAAATTTAAAAGGGGAAGGAAAATGAAGTTCTAGAGATTTTATCTCTTATTCTTAGACCTCCTCTTCCCTTCCCACATCATTTAAAGAAGAAGATGGAAGATGGGAAATTCTATAAGTTTATTTCCATGTTGAAGTAGTTGTCTTTGAACATCCTATTGGTAAATCACTAGAGAAGATGTCTGGATATGTGATGTTAATGAAGGACCTTGTTACTAAGAATATAAATGTGAACTTCGAACCAATTGATAACTTGCAACACTGTAGTTAAATCATCTCACATTCTGTGGTCTAGGAGAAGGAGGATCCAAGGGCATTCAACATACCCTGCACTATTGGGGCTTTCAATTTTGCCAAAACATTATGTTATTTGGGAGCTAGTATTAATCTGATCCCGCAGGGTATGTTCCGAAAGTTGGGCTTGGGAGTCCCCAAACATGCTATTATGCGAATATTAATGGCAGATTGCAGTGTGAAGAGGCTAGTAGGTATTTTATATGACGTGTTGGGGAAAGTGGAGACGCTTATATTTCCCACTGACTTCATGATCTTTTATTGTGAAATTGACTTTGATGTTTTGATTATTTTATGCAAACCATTTTTAGATACAAGAAAATCTCTTATTGATATAAAGAGTGGTGAACTAAAGTTCAAGTATAATGAGGATGTGAGCTTCAATGTCCGTTGCTCAATGAAATAACCAATCGAGATGAGTGTGGTACTAATAATTGTTGTGGTAGAGGAGTATGAAATAGAAATAGTGATAGACGAGTGGTTTTTAGTAAAGCCTTTAACCGCATCTATCATGAATGTTCAAACGAATGATGGTACGGGGATATGGTTAATGTATTGGTTGGTATGGGCTCATATTTATATGCACCAAAGAAGTTAGACCTTGATCTAAAGAATCGTGCAACACCACCAACAAAGCCAATAATTGAAAAGCCTCATGTATTAGAGATTAAGGCTCTTTCTTCTCTCCTAAGGTGTGATTTTCTTTGGGCTAGTGATACTTTTCCAATAATCATTGTTACAAATTACTTGACTAGAAGATTAAAGCTCTAGTGTCAGTATTGAGACAATTTAATAGATCCATTAGATGGACCATTGCAGACATTATTGGGATTCCACCCAGTATTTGTTTGCAAAAACACTATTTTGAGACATATTGTATTCCCAGTATTGAGCATCAATGTCGATTGAATCCACCAATTCTAGAGGTGGTGAAGAGATAATCAAGTGGATGGATGCCATGGTTGTTTACCCAATATCTAATAGCAAATGGGTGATCCCAGTCCAGTGTGTGCAAAAGAAGGGTGGAATCACTATGGTTCCAAATGATAAAAAAGGACTTATTCTGAATGAGGTCAGTCACCGAGTGGTGTATATGCAAGGATTATAAGAAGTTGAACATGTGGAATTAGAAAGACCATTTTCTGATGTCATTTATGGACCAGATGTTAGACCGCCTTGCAGGCAGATGGAGTTATTGTTTTCTTTGTAGTTATTCTGGGTATAATCAAATCTTGATTTCCTCTAAATACCAAAAGAAAACCATTTTCAATTGTCCCTATGAAACATTTACTTCAAAAAAGAAGCCTTTTGGGTTATGTATGCATCAATAACGTTTTCTCTGACATGGTGGAGGACACTATCCAGGTATTCATGGATGATTTTTTGGTGATTGTGGACTCATTTGAGGATTTTTTAGCCTATCTGGGTAGTGTTCTAACGAGGGTCATAGAAACAAACTTAGTGCTCAATTGGGAAAAGTGCTATTTCATGGTGAAGGAAGGTATAGTGTTGGGCTATAAGATCTTAGAAAAAGGTATAGAGGTAGACATGATAAAGATTGAGGTGATCAAAAAGTTGTCGTCCCCATTTCTACAAAGGCAATTCACAATTTTCTAAGGCATGTTAGGTTCTATCGTCAGTTCATCAAGTATTTATCGAAGGTGGTACATCCCTTGTACAAATTTCTCTAGAAGGAGGTGACTTTCACATTTGATGAGGCGTTTTTGAAGTCATTTGAATGTCTTAAGGAGAGGTTCATTTTCTTTCCTATTATTGTTGTTCTAGATTAGTCACTGCCATTTGAGGTGATGTGTTATGCTAGTGGAGTGGCACATCGAGAAGTCCTAGGCCAGAGGTGAAATAAGATTTTACATCCAATCTTTTATCTAGCAAAACTGATTTGCTTGTTGTGTTATTTTCTATTGAGAAGCATCGAGCTTACTTGTTGGGCATAAAAGTCACTTTGCATATTAATCACTTAGCTCTAAGATACTTGATGACAAAGGAATAACGTAGCCACGGTTGATTCAATGTATTCTCTTGTTGCAAGAGTTTAATTTTAAGGTAAAAGATCAAAAGGGTATAGAAAATCAAGTGCCGAACCACTTATAAAGACCAGAGGAGGAATATATGACAAAGTATGTGATTGATATTAATGAGGCCTTCCCTGATGATCAAGTATAAGTGGTGTCACAGGATTTGATTCCATGATTTCTGTGTTTGTGAACTTCTTGGTAACTGATGCAATGTTTGAAGATCTAAACTTCCTTAAAAGAAGGAAGTTTCAATATGATTTTCAAAAGTTCTTTTGGGATAAACCATATATGTTCCGCATATGTGCATATGGAGTTATCAAATGGTGTGTGCCAGAGGTCGAGATAATAAGTATTTTCAAGGTGTGTCACTCCTCCCCTATAGAAGGCCATTATAGTGGAATATAGACAACATAAAAGATCATGCAGTGTGGATATTATTGGCCTACGGTTCATTAGGATGCCCATGATTATGCTAAGGCAATGTCAAACACAGGGTGGTATTTTGTGGAAACATGAGTTTTCACTAACTACGATTCTTGAGGTGGAGCCATTTTATGTATGAGGTATTGATTCTTTGGGATCCTTTATGTGTTCGCATTGTATGAAGTACATATTTGTGGCAGTTGTCCATGTTTCAAAATAGATGGAGTCCATAGTGCTCCCCAATGAAAAGGCTACGACTTTCACATCATTATTGAGGTGACACATATTTTCAAGGTTTGGTACTCCAAGGGCGATAATTATTGATGGCGGTTGAAACTTCTGTAATCACATGTTCAACACTTTTCTTGATAAGTATGGGGTTAAAAATAAGGTGGAAACACCTCAACATCCCCAAATGAGTGGGCAAGTTGGGGTGTCAAATTAAGAGATAAAGATAATCCTAACAAAAATGGTAAATGCAAATAGGGCAAATTGGTCTAGGATACTTGATGCTTCTCTATAGGAGTGTAGGACTGCCTATAGACGCCTATAGTTATGTCTCCATATCAGGTTGTGTATGGGAAATCATGTCACTTACTAGTGGAGTTGGAGAACAAAAGATTTGTAGGCATTAAAGAAGTTGAGTCTAACGTGGAGTGATGCCTCTAACTTGAGGCTTGATCAGATCAAGGAGATGGATGAGTTCTTTCATGGAGCTTATGAAAGTGCAGCACTATATAAAGAAATAATGAAGAAGAACAATTATCACAGAATCTAGAAAAGGGAGTTCATTCTAGGTGTGTTGGTCCTATTATTCAACTTTAGACATTGCTTGTTTCTTGGCAAGCTAAAGTCTAAATGGTCAGGACCATTTGCAGTGTTTCATGTGTATCCATTTGGGGCAATTGAGATGGAAATTCGTGATGGACAACACTTTAAAGTGAATGGGCAAAAAGTAAAGCTACACATGGGTGGAACTGATGTAATTAAGGTTGTGCAAGTGCTATATCTCGAAGAGGTAGACCTTGTTAAAATCTTAGTAATCAAGGTATTTACGTCGTGCTGTATCATTAAATCAAGTGCTATATGGGAGGCAACCCATGGGGTATCTTGGTGAAGTTTGAGTAATCAAGATACATATATCGTGCCATGATGTTAAGTCAAGCGCTTATTAGGAGGCAACCCATGGGGTATCTTGGTGAAGCCTAAGTAATACCAATACCGGGTCATGCCGTGACGTTAGATCAAGCACTTCTTAGGAGGCAACAAAAGTTTTTATTGTACTTTGGTTTTATTAGCTTAAGGTAACGTTTGTTGAAGTGTGCAGGAATGCAACAAGAAAGAAATAATGCCACAGCTTCTAGGTACCACAAGCCTCAGTATGACCCATACTAAGGTTGCACAACTCGTAGTCCCTTGCATGCTAAAGAAAAAAATCAAAGGGTAAAATCAAACAGTGGACCTACGGTTGGTCTTACAAACCATACTCTCACGTGGGAATGGTGAACCTAATCATATTGTAATACCCAAGCCTCCCATCATGTGTATGGAAAAGTTGACATCGATGAACCTATAGGGACTTAGTAGAATGAGGTCGTAATCAATCCTAAAGACCAAGGGTCCAAGTATATAGACAATGTCTTAAGCTAAGGTTAAAGTTGCTATATTTGGGCAGAAATGAAGAATTGAATTAATTAACCTACTAGCTTCACCTATGTGTTTGACCTAATTGCTTACACATTCTTCTTGCTTAAACATGCTATGTTCTTACATATACTAATTACTTAAGTAGGTGACACACTTACTTAAAATAAACTTTATGCCCTACTTGCTTAGGAGCCAAATTGATGCTTAGGAGAAATACTTCTAGAAGTGGGCCATAACAAAATTGGATAAATCTTACATTATAATCCATAGATGTGTGTATATACACACACACATATATATATAATCCATAGAATTGTGTGTATACGCGCACGTGCGTGCACACACACACACATACATATATATATATAAAGGTTGCAAAAGTCCATGTGAAGTGTGATGACCCTCTAGGTCCTCTATGTTAATGCCTCCTTTATGTCGTTTAGAGAGTTCCTGTAGCGACCCCAAGTCATTTATGACTTGTTGGCACTGACTCTTCGGTCTCCTGGTCGTTCGTATGGTTTTTATGCCCGTTTTCATGTTTTGGAGCTTTTGAACCTTGAAAGGTTGATTTCGGTCAAACTTTAGGTAAACAACCTCAGATGGGAATTTTGACGGTTCCATCATCTCCGAAGCAGCCAAATTACGCTAGAAACATAGTTTTCCAGAGTCCTGGGGCTTCTGGTGTGATTCAGGGGCCAGTTAGCTCTTTAGCCTACGAAGTTTGCCTTAAGGTTGACTTTGGTCAACAGTTTTAGTAAACGCGCTCGGATGAAATTTCTGACAGCACGGTTAGTTCTGGAACACCGAGTTTGGTCTAGAATGACCCTTCGAGAACTTCCAAGAGTTTTTGATCAAAATTCGAGGCCTTCGGTAGAAATTGGCTAAAATGGCCCATTGGGTGTGGGACCCACTTATTGTCGAAACCTCCTCGTATGGAAATTTTGAATGCGCCATTGAGTCTAGAACATCGAATTCAAGGTGGTAGCTTATTTTGTTTGCGTCCACGGGGTTCTGAACGAATCTCGAGCACCCCTTTGGAGTTTTGGAGTTTCCAAAACTCAGCTGGTGCAGCTGTCAAATTGCAGACATCCCTTCTCTCCGCGTATGTAGGACAAACTTTGCCTTTGAGGAGGAGTGAGGGAGTCTACTCTGCGTTCACGGGCCAGAGGCCGCATTCACGGAGGTTTGTGACCCTGTGCTCCACGTTCGCATGAGCTACTCCGTGTTCGCGTGAGCTACTCTACTTTCTTGGAGGTCTTTGAGGGGTTGGTGTTCTTATGCTCCACGTTTGGAAAGGGCCCTCAGCGTTCGGGGAGGTCAGATTGCTTGTGGAGTCCTTGTTCTCTGCGTTTGCGGGCTTGGGACCGCGTTCGTGGAGCTGTGGGTTGTTTCTTTCCGTGTTTGCAGAGTAGTGGTTGTTGTGCCTCCGCGTTTGCGTGGCCTAGAGGCCTCGTTCGCGAGCAAGAGCGGGCAACAGTGGTTATATAATGGAGTTCGAGGTTCATTTGGTTCTTATCTTCAAAAATTCATATCTCCCTCCTCAGTTGTCGGTTTTTGGTGATTCGAAGTTCCAGCCGTTCAGAATCTCATTGGCTTCGTGAGTTTTTTGTTGTTTAGCATTGGGTGTTCCTCAATTGTCGTGAATTTGAGGCGTAAATTAATTTCTTGGCCTATTTGTGTAAAGCTTTGCTTTCTCTTTTGTTGGCTGTTTGGAGCTGATTCGAGCCCCAATTAGCGTTCCATTTTGGGCTGCAAGTTCAGGAGAGGATTTGGGACCTATTCAAGGAGTCAATTCTAAAAACTCCGAGCGGGTCCCACATTCCAGATTTTGACTTTGAAATTGGTTTGCCTTTGATTTTGTTGATTTTAGTGTCTAAATCACTGTATTGACGCTGTAATTCTATTTTTGATAGCGTGGCAGCAGTCTGAGGCCGTTCGGAAGGGAAAAGCTCCGGCAGAGTGACTTGGAGCACGCGTGATCGGCTTTCTGGTAGGTTATGACTTCCTTTCTTTCTAGATTGAGCATGATTGTGTAAATGTTTGTCGACTTGTGTGAATCTTGGGTTGGGTAGCTAGTATTGTTCTTCTTCTTCCCCGTTTTTCTTTGTTTAGAGTTGATTTCTGGGCTGTTCGGGATTTGTATCATACTTTAGGTTGAGTTGTTGATTTGGGTTGCTGTTGATTTGTTGTGGGTTATCTGTTGGGTGGTTATCTATTGATGCATGCGTGGGTTCGGGATATTTCCTTGATTTCTGTTGATTTCTTTGATTGCTTTGGCCTTAGAATAGGCTAGGATATAATTGCCTTAGTCATATGCACCTGCTGACTTGAGTATGTATCCGACGTCATTTTGGATGGACTAGGTCCTTGTAGACTGGTTTAGCAGACTTGGGTCTGATAGTTGAGCCTTTGTTTAGGTGTTTTCGTGGTTATCGGACCTTTCAATCCCTTCTCTTTTATTTCTGCGATTCAGGGCTATTTCTTGAAGATTTCGCTCTTGCACCGACTATCGGTTGGTTTATGCTAGGATGGGAGCCTTCGGTTGACACTCTTATGGGGGCGGCGGCCTGTGGTGTTTAGCTTTCCTTGTATTATTTAGTGGCAACTTTATTTGGTTCGAGGTTGTGGACTCCAGTACGCGGCTGATGTTACTCGGTTAGCATTCGGTATTTCAAACGGAGGCTGTCAGGGGTAGTCGGCAAATATTGATCCGCAGCTTACATTATGTGATTGCAGCCAGGTATTTCCAGGGTGAGACCGTTTAGCGCAGGCTACTAGTCCTAGCTGCGCAGGTGACATTATCTGATTGGAGCCGGTATTCCTAGCGCTAGACTGTCGTACGTAGGTTGTTTATTCGATCTCAAGGCTAACGTTACCTAGTAAGAGTTTGGTATTTCCATCTCGGCTGCGCCCAGGGAATTTTCCTGCTCGAGGCTGACGTTAGCCGATTAGAGTCCGGTATTTCCAGCTTGTGACTGATGATTGGGCTGGGCCCAGGTATTGTTCCAACTCGAGGCTGCTGTTACCCATTAGAGTCTGGTATTTCCAGCTCGTGACTGATGATTGGGCGGGGCACATGTGTTATATTTTTAGGTCTGGGACCCATAGTGTTGAGGCTTCTGGAGTTGGGTTTTCTTTCATTTTCGTAGAATAGCTCTTCTGTGTACCTGTCGGGCTTATGGGGGTCCACTCGGGTTTTATTTAAACTTGCGCACGAGTGTGCCCAACGGGTCATATCGGGCGCTCAACTGGGTTTAGCTTAGTTTTTCTTAGTTTCTTCTGTTTTCTCTGTTCCTGTTTTCCGTTGACCTCTGTTTATGCTTATTCTATCTTGTCTGCCTGTTTTTATCTTTCTTGCTCAGTCGGCCTATGATGCCTACTGGGTGCCTGTTGTTTGGTACTCATACTACACTCTGCATCTATTTTCGTCATACAGGTCCGAGCACCAGTTATTAGTGTTGAGATCGAGCCTGCAGTTGTCTGTTCAGGAGACAAGGGTGAGCACATGGCGTTCAGGGATTACCTGTCTCCTTTTGTATTTATATTTTGACTTATCTTTTGCTTTCGAGACAATTTTTTTCCGTGGTCCACTTTTTGGACTTGTACTCTTGTCAGTAGTTCTGTACTTGTGACTTTCAGCTTTTGGGAGGTGTCTTGTGTATATAGTTGGTTTCACTTCAGCTTTCTTATATTTTGTATTTTTTGCTTCCGCTTAGTTGAGGATTAGTTTCCACCCTTTGTCCCATTACTTTACAGTTTCGGGATAGAGTTTTGGCTGGTATACTGGTGGGTTGGTAGGCGCCATCATGACTCGAGAAATCGAGTCGTGACAAGTTGGTATCAGAGCCCCAGGTTCGTTGGTCTCACTTGTATAGAACTAGCATCTAGTAGAGTCTTGAGGATTGGCGCGGAGACGTCTGTGATTTATCTTCGGGAGGCAACAAGATGTCCTTAGGATGCTTTTTTGTTTTGATTCCTGTTCGTGCGTTGTGTTTTATTTCTTTCATGAAATCTCACTTGTTCCATTCTTTTGTAGGATGGCTCGCACGCGCAGTGGAGGCTGACCCCGAGGTCAAGGTGGTACTGCGGCACCAGGCCTGATAGAGCGAGGACTTCGAAGCTGGAGCCGGAGCCTTGGGTCGATCAGATTCCTCCTCAGTCGGTGGAGCCAGAGTCTAGCCACCGCCCACGCCAGCGGTCACCCCGGATCTTCAGGGTATGATTGCCCAAATCCTAGCTGCTATTGGGAGTATGTAGCAGCAGCAGCCGGCCCCAACACCAGTCCCAGAGCCGATTCCACCACAGCAGGGCCAGCCTGTGGTAGCGGCTCCAAAGGTTCGCCAGCCGCCAGCACCAGCCATGGTTTAGCCAGACCCTTTGGATGGGGTTATGCCTCCACGAGAGCAAAACATGCTCGGGGTGTTTCTTAGATTATCACCACCAAGGTTCTCCGGGGCTTTGGGGGAGGATTCCCATGAGTTCCTGACTACTTAGCAAGAGAGGTTGCAGACTTTGGGGTTAGTGGAGTCCAGAGGAGCCGACTTCACAGCGTATCAGTTAGACAGATCGGCCAGACAATGGTGGCATTCCTTCATCGAGACCAGGCCAGCTGGGTCACCACTGGTATCGTGGACGGAGTTTTCTGAGGCCTTCCTGGCTAGATATATTCTACAGAGTGTTAGGGATCGACTCCATGATGAGTTCACGAGGTTGGAGCAGGGCTCCATGATAGTATCGAAGTACGAGGCCAGATTTCTGGAGTTGTCTCGTCATGCCACCATTATTCTTCCTACAGAAAAGGAGCGGGTCCGATGCTTTGTCAGAGGTTTGAGAATGCAGTTGAGGATTGAGTAGCAGTCTATGCTATCAGCGGGTCGATATTTTCTAGATGTGGCGGACCATGCCCGTACAATTGAGCATCTTCGTCACGAAGCCCATGGGGGCAGCGGCAAGAGGACTAGGCCAGATGATAGTTTTAGTGGGGCCCATCGCAGGTCGAGGGATACCCGAGATCGGGTTTATCAGGGGTTCCGGTCGGGCCATTCTAGTCACCTGGATCAGGCAGCATTACAAATCTCAGAGGGTGACCAGCACCGTCATAGTGGGCATAGTGCCGACCAGAGCCAGGGCCGAGGTGGCTCCCTGTCAGGTGCATCAGGTCGGGGTGGCCGGCTTTCAGTGGGTAGTAGGTCATCACATGGTTGCTTCACTTGCGGGAAGCTTGGTCATTGGGCTAGGCAGTGCCTTATTTCTAGGTCAGCTTTATCAGCTCCTCAGGAAGTGAGGCCAGTTTCAGCGGTAGCACCTCCAGCTAGATGAAGAGGTCAGCAGCAGGGTGCCCGGGGAGGCCCCAGGGGTGGCAGGATAGGCGGTCGAGTGGATGGGCGGGGTAGATGTGCCCAGGGCAAATTCTATGCAGCTCCAGCTAGAGCAGAGGCCGAGGCGTTGAATGCGGTGATCACAGGTACGGTTCTTTTATGCCATCAGTCCGCTTCAGCCTTATTTGATCCTGGTTCTACTTATTCTTACGTGTTAGAGTATTCTGTGCCTCGATTGGGAGTGAATCTTGAGCCCTTATCTGTGCCTTTGCGTGTTTAGACCTCAGTAGGGAATTCTTTAGTAGTGGATCGGGTTTGTAGATCCTGTGTGGTGGCTATTCAGGGGTAGGACACTCTGGTAGATCTTATTGAGCTTTGTATGATGGATTTTGATGTGATTTTGGGCATGGATTGGCTAGCCCCTCACCGGGCTGTCTTCGACTGTTATGCCAAGACCATACTTTAGCCATGCCTGGTATTTCGCCGGTGGTATGGCAGGGATCTCAGAGTTGCACACCAGTTGGGGTGATTTCTTCCATTCAGGCCCAGAGGTAGGTGGACAGCGGATGTTTTGGTTATTTAGCATATGATAGAGATGTTAGTAGGAAGGGCCCTACAGTTGATTGCATGCCTATAGTTTGAGAGTTCATAGATGTGTTTCCTGTCGACCTTCGTAGCCTACCCCCAGAGCAAGATATTGACTTCGCCATTGACTTGGAGCCGGGTACTCATCCTATTTCTATCCAACCATACCGTACGGCACCTGCAGAGCTCAGGGAGCTCAGTGTTCAGCTTCAGGACCTCTTCGGTAAGGGGTTCATTCGGCCTAGTATATCACCTTGGGGTGCCCCAGTCCTGTTTGTGAAGAAAAAGGATGGCACAATGCGGATGTGTATTGACTACAGGTAGTTGAATAAGGTGACGGTGAGGAATCGTTATCCTATGCCTTGTATTGATGATTTGTTCGACCAACTTCAAGGTACCTCAGTGTTTTCGAAGATTGACTTGAGATCTGGCTACCATCAGTTGCGGGTGAGAGCAGCGGACATCCCTAAGGCAACATTAAGGACTCGTTACGGCCATTATAAGTTCCCAATGATGTCTTTTGGGTTGACTAATGCCCCTGCCATCTTTATGGATTTGATAACTCATGTATTCAGGCTGTATTTGGACCCCTTCGTCATAGTCTTCAATGATGATATCTTGGTGTACTCGCGGAGCCATAGTGAGCATGAGCAGCATCTGAGGATAGTGCTCCAGACTTTGAGAGATCATCGATTGTATGCCAAGTTCTCAAAGTGCGAGTTTTGGCTTGAGTCCGTAGCATTCTTAGGGCACATAGTGTCAAAGGATAGCATTATGATGGATCCGGGAAAGATTGAGGCTATTTGTGGTTGGGCTAGGCCCACTTCTGTGACTGAGGTACGGAGCTTCGTCGGATAGGCTGGGTATTACAGGCTCTTTTGTAACACCCCAACCTTCTACCTGAAGACAGTGATCTACGGAGGTCACCTACGGGACGTAGATGGATTGACGGGCCGTAGGTAGGGACCGTCAATGTTATTGTGAAATTTTAGGATTTCCAAGTTTTTGAACTTTGACCTACGGGTAGCAGGATGGTTCGTAGAAAGTAACCATAGCTGACCCCAGACTCCTTAAACTCAGGAAGTGATCTATGGTTGTGGTGTACGGTCCGTAGATGGACCTACCAACCGTAAATCGAGACCGTCGTTGCAGGGTCCCCAGATACCAACTCTCTGAATCTTTTGACGGTTCAACAGGACGGTCCGTCAATGGATGTACGGACCGTAGATCCTATTCGTCGATTGGCCCTGACAGTTTTTAATTAAGGGCTTTTTGGTCTTTTCCCTAATTGTTTACCAATTAAGCTAAGTCGGTTATACCCTTAATCTTAGAACTATAAATACTTTCTAAACCTAATTCCTTTCATTCTAATTCATTCCAAACTCTCCTCTCTCAAGTATTTCTCTCTCTAAAACGAAACTCTCTCAACTCTCAAGGAAGAAGAAGAAGTTTGAATCCTACATTGAAGACCTTCAATCTTCTCCAATTCTTGTGGATTGCTTTGACGTATGATAGTGTTCACCATTAGGAGTCTTTTCCTCCAATGGGCCCTTCCTCTCCTTCATGATTTTCTAAGGTTTACTATAGACCAATTGAATTAGGGTTTGTGATCAATCATTGTCGGTTCTTCAATTATGATTCTGATTATTGATTTTATGATTCCTAGTGCAATATTTAGCGTGATAAAGTAACTTAGTGCACGAATTAGTGTGAATTACATGATTTGATGTAAAGATTGCATGAACCCCCATGATCCCAAGCTAATTCTCCCCAATTTGATAATCTATGCTTTGATTGTTGGGTTGAGTTATGATTTGATGAAGTTTATGAATTTTCTATGAAATCAAGCATGAATTATGAATGAATTGAGGATAATCTTATGAATTTAGCATGATCAAGTAAAAAGCAGGATTTTCCTCTATTATGTGAGTTCCTTCAAGTATGGGTAAATTGTCCTAATTATGGCTTTCTAAGCATGAGCTTGCATTGAATTGCATGATATGAGTTGAACTTGCATGAACCCATATGAACTCTATGAACTATGAAATATGAGCATCATGAATTAGGGGTGCTTTGAGAGTAAAGTACCAAAGTTATGATATGATGATGCTATGGTTGAGTAGTGAAAGATTTTCTCACGTAATTCTCCCATTATGATAAAAGAAGAACAAAGAGGCAATTACCCATGTTCTTAAGGATCTATTCTAATGGTGTAAGCTTGGACAAGGTCCATGAAAGATGAATATCTATAAACATGATTTTAGCTTGAATTGGTAACCCTAGTTGTACCTTATCATATTTAATGATATAAATATGTTAATGACTAATCCGTGGGAATTATTCTTAGCACCAAGTGGATATTGAGATGAAAGCCCTCCCTTTAGTAGAGGCTGGGTCTTCTAATGAAATCTCCCCCGTTAGTAGAGGCCGGGTTTTCCTAAAGCAATCTCTATCCCATAAACTATGTTGCCACCATAAGATGTTGTCTTTAAGTAGACATTAGCTAGTGGATCCACATAAGCTAAGAAGTTCATGGTCTTACCTTGGCAAGTAGGACACCCCTTTTCGATGTGGGGTAGACACCGGATTCTGTATTGATAGCTCACATGGTCTTATATGTCTGTTAAGGCTTTTCCCCATACGTTAATGAACAAGTGTTCTCATGATGAAGTAAACAAAAGAAGGAAAGATGATTTAGCTTGCTTGGGACTTGATATATACTTTATGTTTCATGTTTCTCATGTTTATCAAGTTTTTAGCTTGGCCATTGCATGTCATGATTATGTCTCTCTCTCTAGCATGACTTATGTGTTTATGTGCATTGCTATTATACTTAGTACTTAATTGTGTTAGCGTATACTATTGCCTACATTAACTTCTTTGGTGTAGGACGTGGCGATTCACCTTCCACTCATGGCTAAAGCATTGACTTAGAGTTGAGAAGAAGACTTGTTGAGTCCTCACCCATCCGAGGACATAACCTTGTTGGATTTTACATTTTATGTCTTTCCTTAAGTTGGATATTGTATTGGGATGCGTCCCTATCACTTTTATTCGTATTCTATGATATTAGAAGGCTCTGAGACATGAGTTGTAGACTTCCACTGTTTTGAGTAAAGCTTTGATATAAAATGCTCTTCTGAACTCTTATTTATCTATTATCTTGTATGTTATGTATGCTAAGGGCTTGTATGAGGCCTCTCAGGGTCTTGTACGCCATGTTACATCTAGGGGTAGGGGCTACCCTAGGTCGTGACAAACTTGGTATTCAGAGTGCAAGGTTTTAGAAAGATCCTAGGATGTCTCATAAGCCTCATCAAGTAGAATCCTATTCATGAGTGTGAAGCACGCCACATTTTTGATGAGAGGTTGTAAGACGTTTAAGAAATTCCACTTCCTTCATTATTCTTAAGTAGTGCCATAGAGTTTAACTCTATATATATCTCTCCTAATCCCTATCCTACGTGTTTCAAGATATGGCGACCCGAAGAGCTTACGCTAGAAGAAACATGGGAGAGAATGTGGAACAAGAATCTCCTCCTCAGGCTCTCCAAGTTCCGGCCGACCCTTTGGCGGAACAAGTGACTAATGCGGAGTTTAGGGCTACTTTCCAAGTGTTGGCTCAAGCTGTGATGGCTCAAGCCAATAGAGAGGTGGTGGCTCCCGTGAACCTAAATGTGGGTATGGTGGCATCAAGAGTGAGGGACTTTACGAGGTTGAATCCTCTGGAATTCCATGGCTCTAAGGTTGAGGAAGATCCTCAAGAATTCATTGATGAAGTGTACAAAGTGTTGATGATCATGGGTGTGACGCCGGAAGAAAAGGCGGAGTTGGCCGCTTATCAACTCAAGGGTGTTGCCCAAATTTGGTTCAATCAATGGAAGAGTGAGTGGGCGGTTAATGAGGGTCCTCTTGATTGGGAGAAATTCAAGGTTGCTTTCCTTGATAGGTTCTTCCCTCTTGAGAAGAGAGAGGCTAAGGTGCTTGAGTTTTTCATCCTTCGAGAAGGAAATATGAGTGTGAAAGAGTATGCATTGAAATTCACACAATTGGCTAGATATGCTCCGTCCATACTTGCTGACCCAAGGGAAAAAAATGAGCAAATTTATGTCGGGAGTGTCGATATGTTGATGAAAGAGTGCCGCACTGCAATGCTTGTGCATGACATGGATATTTCTCGCCTCATGGTTTATGCCGAACAAATTGAAGAAGAAAAGCTTAAGGAAAGGTGTAGGGAGACCAAGAGGGCTAGGACCGGAGATGGTAACTTTTCCCATGCAAGGTTCGATGGACATGGTCATCCTAGATTTCGACCAAGGTTCTCTAACCAAGTCTCATCCAATGCTCCTCCGAAGTCCAACAATGATAGGGTGTCTAACCATAAGTCTCAATGAGGGAATAATGGTGGTTCTTTATTTGCTCCTTGTGCCAAGTGTGGGAAAAAGCATGAAGGTAGATGTCTAGCCGGTACGAATGGTTGTTATAATTATGGAAAGAGTGGTCACAAGATGAGGGATTGTCCATCTCTCACGGCCAAGGGAAGAGAGAATAAGAAAGTTCCACCTAGAGGATCTGGTTCGAATGCTCAGAAGCAAAACCAATTTTATGCACTTCAGGCTCGTCATGAGCAAGAGAGCTCTCCCGATGTGGTTACTGGTATGGTAAGAGTTTTCCATTTTGATGTTTATGCTTTGCTTGACCCTGGTGCTACCTTGTCTTTTGTGACGCCATATGTGGCTATGAGGTTTGATGTTATTCTGGATGTGTTGCTAGATCCTTTTCGTGTTTCTACTCCGGTTGGAGAATCTATCTTTGCTAAGAGAGTTTATAGAGATTGTCCCGTCTCCTTATCCCATAGAGTCACTCTTGTTGATCTTGTAGAGCTTGACATGTTAGATTTTGATGTTATTCTTGGGATGGATTTGTTGCATGCTTGTTATGCCTCTATTGATTGTAGTACCCGAATGGTCAAGTTTCAGTTTCCGAATGAGCCTATCCTAGAGTGGAAGGAAGGAAATTCTATGTTTCGAGGTCAATTTGTTTCTTATCTAAAGGCTAGAAAAATTATCTGAAAGGGTTGCATTTACCATCTTGTTAAGGTGAGGGATATAGATTTCGAGACCCCTACTCTTGAGTCGGTCCCCGTTGTTAATGAGGTTCTGGAAGTGTTTCCTGATGACTTGCCCGTTATTCCTCCCAAAAGAGAAATAGACTTCGATATTGACATTCTCCCAAATACACAACCTATTTCTATTCCTCCTTATAGAATGGCTTCGGTGGAACTTAAGGAACTAAAAGAGCAGATGAAAGACTTGATGGATAAGGGTTTCATCTGGCAAAGTATTTCTCCATGGGGTGCTCTGGTCTTGTTTGTAAGGAAGAAAGATGGTTCACTCCGTATGTGTATCGACTATCGCCAATTGAGCAAGGTTACCATTAAGAATAAGTATCATCTACCAAGGATAGATGATTTGTTTGATCAACTTCAAGGGGCTAGTTATTTCTCTAAGATCAACCTTCGTTCGGGCTATCACCAATTAAGGGTGAAAGAAGATGATATTCCGAAAATGGCTTTCCGGACTAGGTATGGTCCTACGAGTTCTTGGTAATGCCGTTTGGGATGACAAATGCTCCGGCCGCATTTATGGACTTGATGAATAGAGTGTTTAAGCAATACCTTGACATGTTTGTGATTGTGTTTATTGACGACATTTTGATCTACTCAAAGAATGAGGGTGAACATGTTAATCATTTTAGGATTGTGTTGCAAGTGCTCAAGGACCAACAACTCTTTGCGAAGTTAGTAAATGTGAGTTTTGGTTAAGGTCCGTGGCTTTTCTTGGTCACATTGTTTCCGGCAAGGGCATTGAGGTAGATCCTAAGAAGACGAAAGTGGTTAAGAATTGGCCTAGACCTTTATCACCTTCGAATATCCGTAGTTTCTTGGGCTTAGCTGGTTATTATAGGAGGTTTGTTGAAGGTTTTTCATCCATTGCTTCTCCATTGACGGCTTTGACTCAAAAGAAGGTTAAACTCGCATCGTCCGAGGCATGTGAGAAGAGTTTTCAAAAATTGAAGGATCGACTTACTTCGGCTCCGATATTGACTCTACCGGAAGGATCCAATGGTTTTGTGGTTTATTGTGATGCCTCGAGAATTGGGCTAGGATGTATTCTTATGCAAAATGGGAAATTCATTGCTTATGCTTCAAGACAACTTAAGGTGCACAGAAAGAACTATCCTACTCATGACTTTGAATTAGCAGCAGTTGTGTTTGCTTTGAAAATATGGTGACACTATTTGTATGAGGTACATGTAGATGTCTTCACCAACCATAAGAGTTTGCAATATATGTTTAAACAGAAGGATTTGAATCTCTGCCAAAGAAGGTGGCTCGAGTTGTTAAAAAACTATGATATGAGTGTTCTCTATCACCCCGATAAGGCTAACGTGGTGGCAGATGGTCTTAGTCGATGATCTATGGGTAGTGTTGCTCATGTTGAGGATTATAAGAAAGAGTTGGTTTGTGATGTCCATAGATTGGCTCGATTGGGTGTTAGATTGGTTGATTCTACTAAAGGTGGTGTTACAGTTCACAAGGGTTCCGAATCCTCTTACGTGCGTGATGTGAAAGCTAAGCAAGGTCTTGATCCTAACTTGGTTTAACTAGAGGAAGCGATACTCATGAAGTCCATAGAGGTTTTCTCCGAAGGGGGAGATGGTGTGCTTCGATATCAACGTCGTTTGTGTGTTCCCAATGTAGAGGGCTTAAGAAAGAAAATTTTATCAGAAGCCCATAGTTCTCGATATTCCATCAACCCAGGAGCTACCAAAATGTACCGTGATTTGCAAGAAATTTATTGGTGGCACGGAATGAAGAAAGATATTGCGGAATTTGTGGCTAAGTGTCCTAATTGCCAACAAGTGAAAGTTGAGCATCAAAGGCCGGGAGGTATGACCCAAGATATTAGTATTCATACTTGGAAGTGGGAGGATGTGAATATGGATTTTATTGTGGGTTTGCCTCGCACGAGGCGACAATATGATTTGATTTGGGTTGTTGTGGATAGAATGACAAAGTCAGCCCATTTCATTCCCGTCAAGACTTCTTATCCGGTGGAGGATTATGCTAAGTTGTATTTGAGGGAGATGGTTAGGCTGCATAGAATGCCTTTATCCATTATCTCCGAACATGGTGCACAATTTACTTCTCAATTTTGGAAGTCATTCAAAAAAGGTCTTGGTACTCGTGTTAAGCTTAGTACAGCCTTTCATCCCCAAACCGATGGGCAAGCGGAGCGTACTATTCAAACCTTGGAAGATATGTTGAGAGCTTGTGTAATCGATTTCAAGGGTACTTGGGATGATCACTTGCCTTTGATTGAGTTTACTTATAACAATAGCTACCATTCTATTATTGGTATGGCTCCATTTGAGGGTCTCTATGGTAGGAGGTGTAGATCTCCTATAGGTTGGTTTGAATTGGATGAAGTTGCTTTGATAGGCTCGGAGTTGGTGCATGAGGCTATGGAGAAAGTTTGACTTATTAGGGAAAGGTTGAAAACTGCCCAAAGTCGACAAAAGTCCTATGCAGATGTTAGAAGAAGAGAATTAGAATTCGATGTTGATGATTGGGTTTACTTGAAAATCTCACCCATGAAGGGTGTAATTAGATTTGGGAAGAAAGGGAAACTTAGTCCCCGTTATGTAGGCCCATATCAGATTTTGAGACGTATTGGTAAGGTTGCTTATGAGCTTAACTTGCCTAATGATTTGGCATCTGTGCATCCGGTTTTCTATTTCTCATTATTGAAGAAGTGTGTTAGTGATCCGACCTCTATAGTGCAATTAGAGAATCTTGGCATAAAGGATAGTCTCTCTTATGAAGAGGTTCCGGTTGAGATTTTAGACCGGCAAGTCCAGAAGTTAAGGAATAAGGAAGTTTCTTCCGTGAAAGTTCTATGGAGGAATCAATTGGTTGAGGGTGCTACTTGGGAGGACGAGGCCGATATGATGTCCCGATATCATCATCTCTTTCCTTCCGATCCTACTCTAGCTTGAGGTATCTTGATCCTCACGGTTCATTCTTTTTGACTCATGTGTCGTAGTTGATTTCCATGATTCCTTGATTGGGGATGTTCATGAAGGGACTTATATGATTGTATGCATTTGAGTATGATTTGCATAAAGTCTTCATGATATGTTGTGTGGATCATGCTTTAACTTGGAGTTGATGTTTCCTTCTCGGATATGTGCATTTATGTGATTGCATGCTAGGTTGGGTTGTTAGTCCGTGTCTATTACCCTTCTCAAGATGTCTTGATTCTCATTCGAGGAAGAATGTTCCCAAGGGGGAGATATTGTAACACCCCAAGCTTCCAAGGGATTTTAAAATAGAGAACTTACCTGAAGACAGTGATCTATGGAGGCCACCTACGGGCTGTAGTTGGGGACCGTCAATGGCACTGTGAAATTTTAGGATTTCCAAGTTTCTACACTTTGACCTACGGGTAGCAGGACGGTTCGTGAGTTGAACGACGGTCCGTAGAAAGTAACCGTAGAAGACCCCTGACTTAACCAACTCCTTAAACTCAGGCAGTGATCTACTGTTGTGGTGTACGGTCCGTTGATGGACCTACCAACTGTAAATTGAGACTGTCGTTGCAGGGTCCCCAGATACCAACTTTCTGAATCTTTTGACGGTTCAACAGGATGGTCCGTCAATGGATGTACGGACCGTAGATCCTGTCCGTCGATTGGCCCTGACAGTTTTTAATTAAGGGCTTTTTGGTCTTTTCCCTAATTGTTTACCAATTAAGCTAAGTCGGTTATACCCTTAATCTTAGACCTATAAATACTTTCTAAACCTAATTCCTTTCATTCTAATTCATTCCAAACTCTCATCTCTCAAATAATTTTCTCTCTAAAAAGAAACTCTCTCAACTCTCAAGGAAGAAGAAGAAGCTCGAATCCTCCATTGAAGACCTTCAATCTTCTCCAATTCTTGGTGATCGCTTTGAGGTATGATAGTGTTCACCATTAGGAGTCTTTTCGTCAAATGGGCCCTTCCTCTCCTTCATGATTTTCTAAGGTTTACTCTAACCCAATTGAATTAGGGTTTGTGATCAATCATTGGGTGTTCTTCTATTGTGATTCCAATTATGGATTTTATGATTCCTAGTGCATGATTTATCGTGATAAAGTAACTTAGTACACGAATTAGCGTGAATTACATGATTTGATGTAAAGATTGCATGAACCCCCATGATCCCAAGCTAATTCTCCCCAATTTGATAATCTATGCTTTGATTGTTGGGTTGAGTTATGATTTGATGAAGTTTATGAATTCCCTATGAAATCAAGCATGAATTATGAATGAATTGAGGATAATCTTATGAATTTAGCATGATCAAGTCAAAAGCATGATTTTCCTCTATTATGTGAGTTCCTTCAATTATGGGTAAATTGTCCTAATTATGGCTTTCTAAGCATGAGCTTGCATTGAATTGCATGATATGAGTTGAACTTGCACGAACCCGTATGAACTCTATGAACTATGAAATATGAGCATCATGAATTAAGGGTGCTTTGAAAGTAAAGTACCAAAGTTATGATATGATGATGATATGGTTGAGTAGTGAAAGGTTTTCTCACGTAATTCTCCCATTATGATAAAAGAAGAACAAAGGGTGATCACCCATGTTCTTAAGGAGCTTTCTAATGATGTAAGCTTTGACAAGGTCCATGAAAGATGAATATCTATAAGCATGATTTTAGCTTGAATCGGTAACCCTAGTTGTACCTTTTCATATTTAATGATATAAATATATTAATGACTAATCCGTGGGAATTATGCTTAGCACCGAGTGAATATTGAGATGGAGGCCCTCCCGTTAGTAGAGGCCAGGTCTTCTAGTGAAAGCTCTCCCGTTAGTAGAGGCCGGGTTTCCTAAAGCATTCTCTATCCCATAAACTATGTTGCCAGCATAGGATGTTGTCTTTAAGTAGACATTAGCTAGTGGATCCACATAAGGTAAGAAGTTCATGGTCTTACCTTGGCAAGTAGGACACCCCTTTTCGGTGTGGGGTAGACACCAGATTCCGTGTTGATAGCTCACATGGTCTTATACGTCGGTTAAGTCTTTTCCCCACAAGGTAATGAACAAGTGTTCTCATGATGAAGTAAAGAAAAGAAGGAAAGATGATTTAGCTTGATTGGGCCTTGATATATGCTTTATGTTTCATGTTTCTCATGTTTTTAGCTTTGCCATTCCATGTCATGATTATGTCTCTCTTTCTAGCATGACTTATGTGTTTATGTGCATTGCTATCATACTTAATACTTAATTGTGCTAACGTATACTCTTGCCTACATTAACTTCTTTGGTGTAGGTCGTGGAGATTCACCTTCCACTAGGGGCTAGAGCATTGACTTAGAGTTGAGAAGAAGACTTGGTGAGTCCTCATCCATCTGAGGACATAACCTTGTTGGATTTTACATTTTATGTCTTTCCTTAAGTTGGATATTGTATTGGGCTACGTCCCATCACTTTTATTCGTATTCTATGATATTAGAAGGCTTTGAGACATGGGTTGTAGACCTCTGCTATTTTGAGTAAAGCTTTGATATAGAATGCTCTTTTGAACTCGTATTTCTCTATTATCTTGTATGTTATGTATGCTAAGGTCTTGTATGAGGCTTCTCGAGGTATTGTACGCCGTGTTACATCTAGGGGCTACGCTGGATCGTGACAGCTTTGTCGAGGGTTTCTCCACTACAGCAACACCTCTGACTCAGTTGACTCGCCATGATGTTCGCTTTGTGTGGTCGGAGGAGTGTGAGGGGAGCTTTCTGAGGTTTAAGGAGTTGCTTACCACCGCTCCTATATTGTCTCTTCCAGTTGAGGGTGAGGGCTTCACGGTTTATTGTGACATTTTTGGCATTGATTTGGGTTGTGTTCTGATGCAGTAGGGCCGGGTTATTGCTTATGCATCGAGGCAGGTTAAGCTGCGTGAGCGCAACTACCCCACTCATGATCTGTAGTTGGCATTGGTAGTTTTCATGTTTAAGATCTAGTGGCATTACCTTTATGGAGTTTATTGTGAGATTTATACTGATCATCGGAGCCTTCAGTACATTATGAGCCAGAGGGACCTTAATTCGAGGTAGCACCGTTGGATTGAGCTCCTGAAGGACTATGATCTCTCTGTTCTCTACCACCCGGGCAAGGAAAATGTAGTAGCGGACGCCTTGAGTGGGAGGGCAGGGAGTATGGGGAGTCTAGTCTTCCTTGCTGTTTTGGAGCGACCCTTGGCTATGGTCAGTCTTTAGCCAATCGGATGGTCAGACTTGATGTTTCAGATTCCAGTCGAGTGTTAGCTCATGTGGGGGTTCAGTCATCACCTGTTGATCAGATCTGTAGTCATCAGTTCGAGGATGAGTCTTTGGTGGCACTCAGAGCTAGAGTTTTGGCGGGTGATGTCGGGCAGGATTCCTTCAAATCAGATGGGGTTTTGACGTTTGCTGGCCGTTTGTGTGTTTTGAGAGTTTGTGATCTAATTCCACTGATCCTTAGTAAGGCCTATGATTCAAGGTATTCTATCGATCCGAGCACAGCTAAGAAGTATTGTGATTTGAGGAAGCACTACTAGTGAAGCGATATGAGGAGGGACATCTTAGACTATGTGTCTCGTTGCTTATGTTGCCAACAGGTGAAGGCCGAGCATTTGAGGCTTGGTGGAGAGTTGTAGAGATTACCCATTCCTGAGTGGAAGTGGGAGCGTATTACCATGGACTTTGCTGTGGGGCTGCTACGGACTTCTAGAGGTGTTGACAGCATTTGGGTCATCGTGGATCTATTGACCAAGTCAGCACGCTTCATACCTATTCATACATCCTTCCATGCTGAGAGGTTAGTTCGTATCTACATTCGGGAGATAACCTGTCTTAATAGTGTGCCTGTTTCTATCATTTCAGAATGGGGTCGGCAGTTCACTTCTAGCTTCTGGAGGGTGTTTTAGTAGGAGTTGGGCACCCGGGTGGATTTTAGCACTGCTTTTCACTCGCAGACTAATGGCCAGTCAAAGCGCACTATCCAGGTCCTTGAGGATATGTTGCGGGCTTGTGTTATAGATTTTGGAGGTCAGTGAGACCATTTCACTATTAGTAGAGTTTGCATACAACAACAGCTACCATTCAAGCATTCAGATGGCCCCGTTTGAAGTCTTATATGGTAGGCATTGTCGCACTCCAGTTGGTTGGTTCGAGTCTACAGAGCCTAGGCCGTGGGGGATAGATCTATTTCAGGAGACCATTATACATGTGAGATTGATTAAGGATCGACTCAGGATGACTCAAAATAGACAACGGAGTTATGCAAACCGCAGGAGCCGACCGTTGAGATTTGTCGTGGGTGATAGAGTATTCCTCCGAGTGTCACCCACGAAGGGCGTGATGATATTTGGGAGGCGGGGCAAGCTTAGCCCCCGGTGTATTGGGCCTTTTGAGATTTTGAGGGCAGTTGGTGAGGTGGCTTATGAGTTCGCTTTACCTCAAGCATTCTCTGCTATTCATCCAGTCTTCCATGTTTCGATGTTGCGTCGGTATGTTCCAGATGAGTCTCATGTTCTCCAGTATGATGTTGTTGAGTTGGATGATCGCCTGACCTATATTGAGGAGCCAGTTGCTCTTTTGGCCAGAGATGTGAGACAGATGAGGTCGAGAGCCATTCCTGTAGTTAAGGTCCGTTGGAGGCATCGTCCAGTTGAGGAGGCTACCTAGGAGATCGAGTGGGAGATGCAGGAGCAGTTCCCTAGCTTATTTAAGCCCTCAGGTACTTCTTGACTCTTACTTTTGAGGACGAAAGTCCTTTTAGTAGTGGATGTTGTAATGACCCTCTAGGTCATTTCAGTGTTAATGCCTCATTTCTGTCGTTTAGAGCGTTCCTGTAGTGACCCCAAGTCATTTATGACTTGCTGGCACAGATTGTTAGGTCGCCTGGTCGTTCATTTGGTTTTTATGCCTATTTTCCTATTTTGGAGCTTCTGAATCTTGAAAGGTTGATTTCGGTCATATCTTCAGGTAAATGACCTCAGATGGGAATTTTGACGGTTCCATTAGCTTCGAAGTAGCAAAATTAGGCTAGAAGCATGGCATGCCCTAGTCCCGGGGCTTCCGGTGTTATTCTGGGGCTAGTTAGCTCTTTAGCTTTCGACTTAAGGTTGACTTTGGTCAACATTCTTAGTAAATACGCTCGGATGAAAATTTGGACAGCGCGGTTAGTTCTAGAATGTCGAGTTTTGTTTAGAATGACCCTTCGAGAACTTTCGGGAGCGTCCGATCAAAACCCTAGGCATCCAGTAGAAATTGGCTAAAATGGCGCATTGGGTGTGGGACCCACTTTTTTTTTAAATGACCTCGTATGGAAATTTTGACTGTGCCATTCAGTGTAAAATGTCGAATTCGAGGGGGTAGCATATTTCATTTGCGTGCACAGGGTTTTGAACGAATCCCGGGCACCCCAACGGAGTTTTAGAGTTGCCAAAACTCAGCTGGTGCAGTTGTCAAATTGCAGACATCCCATCTCTGCCCGTTCGCAGAATAGTCTCCACGTTCGCGAAGAAGTATGGGAGTCTACTCAGTGTTCGCGGGCCAGAGGCCGCGTTTATTGAGGTTGGTGACCATGTGCTCTGCGTTCGCGTGAGCTACTCTGCGTTTGCGAAGTCTGTGAGGGGTTGGTGTTCTTGTGCTCCGCGTTCGCGGAGGTCTGTGTGCATGTGGAGTCCTTGTTCTCGGTGTTTTCGGACCTGTGGGTTGTTTCTCTCCGCATTCGCGAAGCTCTTGCAATGTTCACAGAGTAGTGGTTGTTGTGCATCCGCGTTCGCGGGGTTTAGGGGCCGCGTTCGCGGAGAAGAGTGGGAAGCAGTGGTTATATAATGGAGGTCGAGGTTCATTTGGTTATTATCTTATAAAATTTATATCTCCCTCCTCGGTTGTCGCTTTTTGGTGATTCAAAGTCCCAGGCGTTCAGAATCTCGTTGGCTTTGTGGGTTTTTTGTTGTTTCGCATTGGGTGCTCCTCGATTGTCGTGAATTTGAGGCGTAAATTGCTTTCTTGGCATATTTATGTAAAGTTCTGCTTTCTCTAATGTTGGCTGTTTGGAGCTGATCCGAGCCACCGATTAGCGTTCCATTTAGGGCTGCAAGTTCGGGGGGGATTTGGGACCTTTTCATGGAGTCAATTCTGGAAAATCCAGAGTGGGTCTCACATTCTCGATTTTGACTCCGAAATTGGTCTGTCTCAGATTTTGTTGATTTTAGTGTCTAAACGATCGTATTGACGCTGCGATTCTATTTTTGATAGCGTGGCAGTAGTCTAAGGCCGTCCGAAAGGGAGAAGCTCTGGTAGAGTGACTTGGAGCATGCGTGATCGACTTTCTGGTGGGTTACGGCTTCCCTTCTTTCTAGATTAAGCTTGATTGTGTAAATGCTTGTTGATTTGTGTGAATCTGTGGAGGGGTAGCAAGTATTGTTCTTGTTCTTCCCCCTTTTTCTTCATTTAGAGTTGATTTCTGGGCTGTTCGAGATTTGTATCATGCTTCAGGTTGAGTTGTTGATTTGGGTTGTTGTCGATTTGTTGTGGGTTATTTGTTCGATTGCTATCTGTTGATGCATGCATGGGTTCGAGATATTTGCTTGATTTCTTTGATTGCTTTGGCCTTAGAATAGGCTAGGATAGAATTGCCTTAGTCATATGCAACTGTTGACTTGAGTATGTATCAGACGTCGTTTCGGATGGACTAGGTCCTTGTAGACTAGTTTAGCAGACTTGGGTCTGATAGTTACGCCTTAGTTTAGGCGTTTTTGTGGCTATCGGACCTTTTCGATTCCTTCTCTCTTATTTTTGTGATTCCGAGCTATTGCTTTAAGATTTCGTTATTGCACCGACTGTCAGTTGGTTTATGCTAGGCTAGAAGCCTTCGGTTGATACTCTTATGGGGGGCCCATGGTGTTTAGCTTTGCTTGTATTATTTAATGGCGACTTTATTCGGTTCATGGTTGTGGGCTCCAGTATGTGACTGATGTTACTCGATTATCATTCGGTATTTCCAGCACAGGCTGTCGGGGGTAGTCAGTAAGTTTCGATCTGCAACTGACATTACACGATTGTAGCCAGGTATTTCCAGGGTGAGACCGTTGAGTGTAGGCTACTAGTCCCAGCTGCGCAGCTGACGTTATCCGATTGGAGCTGGTATTCCCAGCGCTTGACTGTTGAGCGTAGGTTGTTTATTCCAGCTCTAGGCTGATATTACTTGGTTAGAGTTTGATATTTGTAGCTCGTGACTGATGATTGGGCTTTGCCCAGGTATTGTTCCAACTCGAGGCTGACGTTTCCCGGTTAGAGTCTGGTATTTCAAGCTCGTGACTGATGATTGGGCTGGGCCCAGGTATTGTTCAAGCTCGAGGTTAACGTTACCTGGTTAGAGTCTGGTATTTCCAGCTCGTGAATGATGATTGGGCGGCACCCTGATGTTATATTTTTGGGTTCGGAACCCATGGTGTTGAGGCTTCTAGAGTTGGGTTTTCTTTCATTTCCGTAGAATAGCTCTTCTGTGTACCTATCGGGCTTATGGGGGTCCGCTCGGGTTTAATTTAAACTTGTGTACGAGTGTGCCCGGCTGATCTTATGGGGGGTTTACCTGGGTTTAGCTTAGTTGTTCTTAGTTGCTGCCGTTTTCTCTGTTCCTATTTTTCCTTAACCTCTGTTTGTGCTGATTCTATCTTTTCGGCCTATTTTTACCTTTCTTGCTCAGTCGGCCTACGATGCCTACTGGGTTCCTGTTGTTTGGTATTCATACAACACTCTGCATCTATTTTTGTGATGCAAGTTCGAGCACCAGTTATTAGCATTGAGATCGAGCTTGCAGCTGTCTGTTCAGGAGACGAGGGTGAGCATATGGCGTTCGGGGATTACCTATCTCCTTCTGTATTTATATTTTGACTTGTCTTTCGCTTTCGAGACAGTTTGTTTCTGTGGTTCACTTTTGGGACTTGTACTCTTGTTAGTAGTTCTGTACTTGTGACTTCCAGGTTTTGGGAGATGTCTTGTGTATATAGTTGGTTACGCTTCTGCTTTCTTATGTGTTCTATTTGTTGCTTCCCCTTAGTTGAGGATTAGTTTCCACCCTTAGTCCCATTACTGTACAGTTCCGGGATAGGGTTTTGGCTGGCCTACTGGTGGGTTGGTAGGCGCCATCATGACACGAGAAATTGTGTCGTGACATGAAGGATGACCCACTTTAGATAATTTTAGAAGGGTTCTTCATGAGGAAGTAAGAAAGAGGTGGGGAGGTCATTTAAAAGGATCCAAAAAAAAGATTTTCTTCATTCTCTGTTTGTCCCCATCCTCTCTTAAAGGAAAATTCTCTCAACAACATTATATACAGCCAAGAACTTCCCTCTACTTCTCTCTCTCTCTCTCTCTCACACACACACACAACCCTTAGTTAACAAGGTGTTCTTACCAAAATAATCTCATAACACTCCTTCTCTCCTCTTAGCTTCAAAAAATATGAAGGTTTACTTCAAGAATATCAAAGAGGAGAAATCAAGAGCCTTGCAGACAAGGTCACTCCATATTTTCCCATAGAACCTAAGTGATTTTATCTTCTTTTGAAGAGTAAAAACTTGAATGACAATCTTATTCTTGGGTGTTAAAGACAAGTTTTCTTCTTGGAGATTCAAGGAAAGAGGGCTGGAAGTTTCTATCCAATTAAGGTAATAATGATTTCTCCTCCTACTGTTGTATATGAGATTATAAGGGTATTCAAAGTATGTTTAATGAGTAGGACTTATGGGACAATGATCGACAAATGTAGTCCAAGTCTTACTGATTATTATAGAAAGGTTTAGGGCTCCCTACGCATGTTAATGTTTGGAGCAGTATTGGGTGGATGGTTGCAGTCATTGATGGTAAATTGCTTTGTTTTATACCTATATATGGTAGTAAAAGTGTTGTTTGTATTTATGGGGCAGTTGGGTGTTGAAACACTATTTATGCACGTTAGGTGTTTGACATAATGTCCTAGTCATCCATTCCTTGACCTATTGACCCTATTGTGATATAACCTATATGCATTATGTATATTATTATTTGTAGTGTAGGCTGGCCTTAATAGAAGTTCATGTTAATTGTTTTTAGGGTAGAAACAAAGGGTATAGTGATACACCATTTAAATTTAGAGTTGTGCTGACTTGCTGCCCGTTATATATCTATTTACTTTTTGGGTGTTGTAAAGCTTGAGGAGTGCTGAGAAACTTACTGAGAAGGTCGTATGTTATGTAGACATGATGAGAAGGGAATGTGTGAAAATAGAACCCTTTAGTATTGAGGTTATGAGCTTGCTTCCAAGTTACTATTTCAGTAAGTTGAAGTGATCCAAGCATGTTTGTTAGCTATTGATATTAGATTTATTAATTGACGTTATTGTAGATTAACACCTTAAAATAAAGGTTGAATCATGGAACTCCATATTACTAGTCAGAAGACAAGGTCTATAAGGCTAAAATCTCTTTCGTTGTTAAGGCACAAACCCTTATCAAATGTATCTCTTATATCAGTCGATAAGATCCTAGATTACACATATTAAGAGGGTTCATATGTTGGATACACATTCTGTCCATATATTGCCGAATTGCTTCAATAGTGTATTTCTTCATATAGTTCATTTGCTCAAATGTTCACCTGTCTCTTTCATTCGATAACACTCCCAGTGTGTTAGCCTATAATGTTACATCACAAAATCTTCACTTTTTCAATTATATAATTTATGTGTCCTTACTTGGAATATACTTGTCGCTAATTAGAATCTGTCCACTTGCCTCATTCATTCCCATGTTCATGTACCCTTTCATTTTATATCATTTACTAAGTATTTAGATATTGCATCACCTAATAGAGATAGTCCTTAGCTCCTTGGTGGAGGAGTTATATGTTTTCACTTTATATACACATATGCTTCCTATTGAAATGTCAAAATGTTAATTTTGTCATTAAAGCTCCAAAGTAATACATTGATGTTACATATGCACCTTATGTCATTGCTACAGCCTTAAGTTCATATTACATGTCTTCTACTACCGATCCATAGTTCCAAAGCTCAATAATTATTATGACCACCGAATTAACAATCTTAAAGATTAAAGAAACAATGTGAAGCAATCTATCTATTTATGGGTGGAAGCCAGGGGCAAAAGCCTAGAATGGGTCGATCCCAATATGTGTATAAGGGTGGTAGCCTAGGGGCAAAAGCCTAGCATGGGCCAATCCCAATCTATGTATTAAGGGCGGAAGCGTAGGGGTGAAATCCTAAAATGAATCGATCCCAATCTGTATATCTATGAGGACATCATCCTAGGGTTTTAAATGACTAGCATTGGTCATCTTTTTCTACCACTGATCATTTGGTCATTTGTATCACATGCCTTACGAAGAATATAAACCAGCAAAGGGTAATGAAAAGAATGTAACTTACAATCATCTAAGTATAATAAAGTATCATGTGCCCAAGTGCTAATAATCAGATCCAAAGATAATATATTAACGTGCTGAGGATGGTAAAACATGGCATGGTGATTCTATAGGTTGTTCCTAGTTTCCAAATGCCCGGGTTGTTCATGTGTTTATATTATTTCATAGTTCACTTGTTTATGTGTCATGTTTTCTCATAGGTACTTGTATATTTTTCATATATTATTATAGTTCACTTTCTCACATGTCACATGTTCTCATAGTTACTTGTCACGTGTAAACCTACTCTAATAGATCACATGCCACAACTCGCTTGTTTATGTGTTATATGCCTCTAGTGACTCATTTGTATATATATTACACACTTTATAGCTCACTTGCTTATATGTTACATGCTTCATAGCCCACTCATTTATGTTCTACGTGCCTCATAGACTCACTTGCTTAGATGTATAATTCATTTTCCCATGTGTCATAAGTCACTTGCTTACATGTTACATTCTTATAGGTCACTTGCTTATGTGACTATATGTCTTAAATTTCACTTGCTTATATGCATGTATTAATCCACTTGCTTATGTGGTTACATGTCTTATAGATCACTTGCTGAAATGTTACACGTATTCATAGCCCACATACTCATGCATCACATGTTCTTATAAACTCCATGTGGCTTATTGGTTTATCTACTATTTTCCTCTATAGGCTTACTTGCTCAAATCAACAATATGTTAGTATAAAGTATCATTATGAAATAGAAATATTCCTAAAAAGGGTATTTAATTATGTGTCTCATTTTGTACCAAGTCAGGCCGTTTATATATATTTGTGTTATCCTATTGGAAAAGAAGGGGTACTTAAGCTTAAATGATCATAAGTTGTTATAACATAACCATATTATGTATGCAGTTTCCAAATGCTTCTAGCCTAATATGTTTCATGTGTTCTCTTATATGAGTTTCAGTACGTATCCTATAATTCCATCAACCTTACATACCAGTACAATTCCATATGTACTCATTTCCATTTTTATAATGCCGAGGGTACTGCACTCACACTGCAGGTACACACGTTCAAGGTTACAAGTTTCTTGGTGGGAATCCCACTCAGATTTTCAGTTATAGTGAATGAACCCCAATTCCATTTGGGACTTGATCATAAGATTTACATATATAGTTTAAGGTACATCGAGGCGTTGTCTCAACAAAGTTACACATCATGTCATATGTTATAGGCTTCATACACTATGTCCAAGTAAGGTTCTTATATTTAGAGTTGTGTCTCCTGTACTGCCCTATGGGTCCACTAAGATAACATCTACACTAATGACTTTTATATGTATAAAGAAAAAAAGTAGTTTCTCATGCTAGTTGATCGTAAGGAATTGCGTACATCCCTCATTTGTATGTTCTAGTAAGTGGTTCGTTCTTTCATGTGATGGTATAAAAGTTAAGGACCAAGTGCCGATCTACCTTATCAGGCTTGAGGTGTGACAAACTTGGTATCAGAGCATTAGGTTAAAATATCCTAGGGAGTCTATGAAGCCGTATCTAGTAGAGTCCTTTTTATTAGTGTGTTGTAAACTATATCTATAAGGGGGAGGCTACAAATACATTTAGGGACTATTACAATTTATTCATGTTCTAAATCACGTAATAGAGCTTTGCTTTGAAGAATCACTGTGTTCTGCGTGTTTTAGCTTAAATCAACAAGTAAATGTGATCCTGTTAGCTCATGCATGTGATAAGTATTCAAGCCATGAATTATCTTTTAAGGTTTGAATTTTGACTTTGCCTATTGAGAGAAAGATGATGAAAGTGTGTGTTGGTCTCTAAGAATGTGAGATTCTAAAAGGAAATGAGAGTGAAATAGGGTACATATTACCAAAGACGAGGTATTTGTGAACTTGAGCTATTAACAAAATGTTAGCAACATATTTAGAAAGAGGTAAGAATAACTTTAGAGGTTCAAGTCAGTTAATTGATGGTGTTAATATGAGGCAACAAGATGAAAAAGTGTGCTAGAAAGGAAGAGATTTATGTATCCTAAATTGACTCATGCCCATAGCTAAAGAGAAGGTTAAATGATGTTGAGTGGTTAGGCATAAGCTAAGACCTATATAGATCATTAAAAGTAGAATTATAAATGCATGATGCTAGTAAGCTTTGATTGAAAGAGTTTTATTAGTTACTAAGTATATAATAATAATATTTTTGTTTCATAGTTCATTGGCTACAATACGATAAAGTTCTAAATCAAGGGAAGAAGGGTTAAGTATAGTTACTGAGACTGCCGTTAGAACTTAGAAAAGTGAGGTTAGTTATGGTTCTAGAAGGTTGTCTCATATTTTAAGTGAATAAGAGTAGCATTAATTGTTATTTGCTTATTTCCTTATGTTACATTTGTCATGATGTCCTATGAGGCTCGTATATGCGTGTTTCTACTTAGCTGATAGGTGTTAGATAGTCTTGGTGTCAAAGGATAATCTGCCAAAATCTGTGAAAAGTTCCAGAGTTAGATTGGTTAACTATAACTCTCATTCGAGGACACATGATCTGTAGGGGGGATAGTATAATTTTCACGCCCTGAGCCTACACTCTGGACATGGCGGGCACTCAGAGACCATTGTAGTCCCTAAGCAAACCCTTGGCCTAGCTGACTACTGAGTGGAAGACTAAATGTACATGCAAAATCCATATAAAATGAATATTTAAAATTATTTTAAAATATCTCATGAAAAAGTCTGAAATATAAATAATATTAATATAATAATGTTTAAACTTTCTGAATAGTTAAGACTAAACTGATTCACTAACTTTGTCTATCTGTGAAACCTCTAATAAATGAAGATATGTATCGGGACAAGACCCAGAGCTACCTAACTATTCCACTAATAATGACTAAAAATCAAATAAGCTGAACTAACTAAATTGGAGCCCTTCGGAAGCGAGGAGGTCTCACCAACTGTTGGTGGAAAGAGATCTTACTGAACGTCTGCGATCATGAGTACATGAAACTGCATTACAAAATGATACAGTGCCAAATGGCACCAGTACATGGATTGTACGCTATGTAATAAGACAGAATGAAATAAGTAACTAAACTGAAAAGAAACTGAAAGTAACATTACTGAAAGTAGAGCATGAACATGATATGAAATCATTAAAGCTTTACAATGAAATATGCAATAATAGAAAAACACAAAAATAATATACTTTACTTTTCTTGGAGAGTTTCTTTAACTGACAACCATTACTATGAGCCTCGTAATGATACAACGTCTAGCTCACGTTGCCAGAGCCATCCGAAACCTAGCTAGAGTATAGGACAATAAAATTAAACTTATGGATCCATCTCTAAGTCCTTATCAAGGTTGGGTGAGGAATCGCTTGAACCAACGAGACAATCCTATATATGCTGGCGGCGGAGTTTTTAAGGTTTTAGTTATCTTAAATCTTACCCAAATCGATGCTCAATACTACTTCCAATACATGCATTAATGCTCATAATAATATTTGTGCTGAGTTAACACTCAAATCTACCTCTTTAGGGAATACTGATCTTTACTTTGCTGACTGAAACTTCTTCTGAAACTATTTATGCTCTTCTTAAAGTAGCAATGCTTTTCTCAATTAAAAATAATGCATTTGAAACAATTAGTGTTCCCTTAAAACTTTTCTCAAATGATAACTTAAAATACTTGAACTTACTTTAATTCAGGAGTCAATGCATGAAAATAATTATGCAAAAGCTTTCAACAATTCTCAACTAAATAGGGTTCATATGATAAAATAAGCATGAACAATAATTCAAGAATAAAAATACATGAAGTACAATAACCTTAATGATAAGAATCAAAACTCAATAACAAAGAATAAATGTCAATTCGAAGTCCATAAAAACTTGGGTAAAACCCTAGATTTAACTCTTGCTGAATGAATTTTAGATGTAGGACATTAGGACGAACCTAGTCCATCACTATGATTAGCCTTACATACTTATATGCTCCAATTTCTTAGGAAAGGTGAGATCTATGGAGGAAAAGACGGCAAGAATTCATTTCTTGAACCTTTAAGGTGGATTTTCTTGGAAACCTATGGACTCCATGGGTAGAAGATATTAATTGGTGTTAGGATGAAGATATTATGATCAAATCTTACCTTGGATGATGGATGAACCTTGGAGGAAGTAAGTTTCTTGAGAACTTCTCTTTCTTGGGTAAAATTATGAACTAAGGAGGTGAATGACGTCTTAGGGGTTATTTAAGAATCTACTAAGGCACGTTATCAAGAAAAAATGTGTCGGGCATGCAGATAACATGCAGGAAGGCAATAGTCGTTGCCTCGCTACATAATCACGTGAATAATGCCTTGGGCGCGCGGTCAGCATGTGACATGATAGTGTCTAGTAAAATTGGCATAACTTTTTACTCTGAACTCTAATTGATGAAAACTTAGGAAATAAGACTCATAGAAGTTTAATTTTATAAGTTACGCGCCACCTAGCTCTTTATTTGATGAAACATATGGTCGTTTGAAGTTGACCTATGAAAAATCTTATATCAAAACTCAATCGGTAAGGAATCTTTGAGCTCGACTATGCTAGAGGTTTCTTATGACCTTAATTAACATCCAATACACTTTCCACACTTAAGAATTGATCTTAACATCTATGCATAATTATAAATCATCGAGTTGGGGCCTTTACGCATTCGAAGAATAAATCTGGTCTTAGCTTAAAATTTTTTAGGGTATTACAATATCTCCCCCCAAGGATCATTATTCCTTGAATGATGGTGAAGCTGGCTTAAAAAGAACGGAAATACTCTTACTTTATATATAAATTCTGAACATGCCTACTAACATAGATTGAATTGATTCATATTAGGAGTTTGGAATTCACTATGACAAATAAGGCATGAATGTTCATATATGATTACAAGATTACCAATCATGGCATGAAATTTCAAAGAATTGCCATATGAAGGAGGTTATTAGCTCAAACATTCTCATAAAAATTTCTCTTAACAATTTAGCAAAAGAATCACGAGCATGATTCACATAATACATCTTGCTAGAAAGCACAAATAGGATTTGAGTATCTTACTCAACTGGCATAAGTTCATTAAGCATGAATAGTATCAGTTTGAACATAAGTCACACACTATCTGAAACTATTTGACATGAAACATAGGTACCTTGGGAATGAAGTAAAAATAAGACTACTATGCCTTGAGTGATACGATTCGTAGCTTTTAAGCCTAGAACCACTTCTCATCTATGCTTTTCTTTCTGAATACAACACTTCATTAGCTGCAACTTATAGCTCCCATATGGGTATATGGCTACTCTTACCAATGTCTAAGGCTAATTGCATGCTCGCTCTTACTATGTTCAAGCCTAACTCTATGTCACATTGTGCTACACATAAGATGATCATACTAATCTAAATCACATAATCATGATCTATACCTGTAGGGACTTTCATTCCAAGAATTCTACTTCTTACCACTCATTCAACAAACCTCAAGTTCAAGTCGAGAAGTCATTAGTCACATAATGCAATGACCCACTTACTTTTAACACCACATTTAAGGATATTACTATACCCACTTCATGGAATTCTAGGTAACCAACTGTTCGCACAATTTCCCACCTTCCTATCATCTCTACCAGCTAAAATTTAATGCATTACTATAATGAGGCAGACCAATTACTCTCATCTCACTATTACTCATAACAAAACCTCATCTCGCTCTTTCTCTACATTTATAACCTTAGATGGAATAAGCTATTACGGCCTGATTTTTCAGGTCATGATGGCACCTACCACATCCCACTGGTAGGTAAGCCTAACCCATGGCCCAAAACTAGAAGTAATGGGGCTATCCCATGAAATATGAAAATATGGAGCAAAATCCATAAAGCAAAGAGAAGAAAGAGGAATCAATAGAAATATATACATGAAACCATCCCCAAGACCTAGCATCCACCACTAATCGAGCATCTAATAGAAATAGTGGTACAAGGCATTTAGAAATACAATAAGTACAGAACTATCTCCGAAAACAAAATAAAGACTAGTCCTTGCCAAAGTAGATGGAGATTAGCAACTCCAAATGCTAGGAGTTCACTCTAGTCTCCTAATCAAAAAGGTTTCTCCGCACGAGATCCAAATCAATGTCCAGAACTCATACTATGATCTGTAGGGTGCAAAAGTGTAGTATGAGTACCAACACGTTGTACTTAGTAGGCATTGGCTGGCTGAGCATCAAAGAAAATGAAAGCATAAACAAAAGGTAACTAAGGAAAGAATAACACAACTAGCTAATCAGGAGATATGATGCGATAAAATATGCAATAAGAATGAAGAATTAGGATACACAAGGTAAGAGACCAGGTAAAAGAAAATACCTAGAGGCACAAGTCCAACAATCTACACACGATAGAGTTATTCTATGGAAGTCAACTAACCTAGGATACATTGAAGGTAAACACCGGTGGAAAGTGTTTCTTGAAGGGATCCAAAAATATTATTGATATCATGGGTGTGACGGTAGTGGAAAGTGCAGACTTGTCCGCTTACCAATAGAAAGGGGTTGCTCAAGTATGGTTCAAGCAATGGAAGGAATAAAGGTTTGTTGGTGTGGTCCCTTGGATTGGGAGAAGTACAAAGCAATATTTCTAGATCGATTCTTCCCTCTCGAGATGAAAGAGGATAAGGTGCAAGAGTTCATCAATTTGAGGCAAGGAAATATGAATGTAAATGAGTATACTTTGATTAATCAACTCTCCAAATATGCTATGATTATAGTGGCCGATTCTAGACCTCAAATGAGAAAGTTTGTTTTTGGTGTCTCAGAAATGATGGTGAAAGAGTGTAAAACCACCATGTTGGTCAAAAAGATGTACATTTCTAGGCTGATGACTCATGTTGAACAGATTAAGAAAGCAAAGCTTAAGGAGAGTGCTAGGGAGATTAAAAGGGCTCGAGCTGATAGTGTTGACTACTCACATTAGAAATTCGGTGGTGGTGGTCATTTTTTAGTTTAGAACAAGGTTTTTTGGCCCAACTTCGGCTAGTGCTCCAATCCCGAAGTTCAACAAAGATAGGGTGTCTAACCCTAAATCTCACGAAAGTTCCTCTAGTGGAAAAACTTTCCCCATGTGCTAAATGTGTGGTAAGACTCATCTGGGGAAGTGTTTAGCCGATACTGATGGATGTTATGGTTGTGGTAAGGGTGGACATAGATTAAGAGATTTCCATTCAGCCTAGAGTAGAGGTAGAGAGATTAATCAGTTGACTCAGCCTAGTGCTTTTTAGGTCACACTGCTCAGTAGGGTACTGCGTCTAGTTCTGGTGGCAGCCAGTGTCAGAACAGGCTTTATGCTCTTCAGACTCAATAAGATCAGGCGGCTTCCCCTGATGTGGTCACTAACATATTATGAGTCTTCAGTTTGATGTATATTCCTTGTTAGGTCCAGGTGCTACCTTATCTTTCGTGACCCCTTATATTAATATGATGTTTGATGTCACTCTTGAAATCTTATTAGAACCTTTCTCAGTTTCTACTCATGTTGGGATTAAGTTTTAGCTAAATGGGTTTTAAAAAATTACTCAATTTCAGTTTTTTTTTAGAAAATCACATAAGTCGATCTAGTAAAGTTAGGTATGATTGATTTCGATGTTATTCTTGGTTTTGATTAGCTTCATACTTGTTATGCCTTTGTTAACTATAGAACCCGAGTGGTTAAGTTCCAATTTCCAAATGAACCATTGATACAATTGGCTGGTAGTATTCAGTGCCTATGGGGCAGTTTATCTCATGCCTTAAGGCCAGAAAGATGATTTTTAAAGGTTGCATTTTTCATCTAGTTTTTATTAGGGATACGGATTATGAAGCCCCCACTCTTGAGTCAGTTCCTATTATGAATGAGTTTCTGGAAGTGTTCCTAGATAATCTAACTAGTGTTCCTCCTAAAAGGGAGATTGACTTTGGAATTAACCTCTTCCACATACCCAGCCTATATCTATTCCTCTGTATAGAATGGCTCAGGTAGAACTTAAGGAGTTGAAGGATCAATTAACGGACCTCTTGAATAAAGGTTTCATTAGACCGAGTATTTTCCACGGAGTGCTCCAGTTCTTTTTATTTATAAGAAAGATGGTTCTCTCAGAATGTGCATTGATTATCGATAATTGAACAAGGTCATAATCAAGAATAAGTATCTCATTCCTATAATTCTTGACTTGTTTGATCAAATTCATGGTGCTAGCTTCTTCTAAAAGATTGATCTTCCATCGAATTATCATCAATTAAAAGTGAGAGAATGTGACATTTCAAAGACATCCTTCAGGACTTGGTATGGTCACTATGAATTCTTAGTTATGTCATGCGGACTAACAAATCTTCCTGCAGCTTTCACGGGCTTGATGAACTAGGTGTTCAAGCAATACTTAGATATGTTCATAATTGTATTCATCAATGATATATTGATCTATTCTCAGAGTGAGGAAGAGCATGTTGATCATTTGAGGATTGTCTTGCAAGTTCTCAAGGATTGCAAGTTGTTTGTTAAGTTTAGCAAGTGTAAGTTTTGGTTAAGGTCGGTTGCATTCCTTGGACATATGGTTTGTAGAGAAGGTATTCAGGTTGACCCTAAGAAGACCAATGTGGTTAAGAACTGACCTAGACCTCACTTTTCCTTATATATTTGGAGCTTTTTGGGTCTAGACAGTTTCTATAGATGGTTTATGGAAGGATTTTCCTCTATTACTTCACCTTTGACTACTTTGACTTAGTAGAAGGTAAAATTTCAATGGTCCAAATCACGTGAGAAGTGTTTTCAAGAGTTGAAGACTTAACTTACTTCTGCCTCAGTGTTGTTGATGCCGAAAGGTTCCGATGGTTTTATGGTATGCTTTGATACCTGTAGAATTGGGCTTAGTTTCATTTTGATGCAACACGGTAAGGTGATTGCATATTATTTGAGGCAACTTAAGGTGCATGAGAAGAACTATCCATTTCATGACTTGGAGTTGGTAGTAGTGGTTTTTTGTTTGATGATATGGAGAAACTATCTCTATGGTGTTCATATGGATATGTGCACCAATCATAAGTGCCTTCAATACGTATTTAAGCAAAAGGATTTGAATCTTCATCAAAAGAGGTTACTTGAATTATTGAATGATTATGATATGAGTTTTCTTTATCATCTGGGTAAGGCAAATGTGGTTGTTGATGCTCTTAGTAGACTGTTCATGAATAGCGTTGCTCACATTGAGGATGATAAAAAGAAGTTAGTTCATGATGTGTATATATTAGATCATTTGGGAGTTCATTTGGTTGATTTAGACAATGGTGGTGTTATTGTTCAGAATGGTTCAAAGTTGTCTCTTGTGTAGGATGTTGAGGCAAAAAAAACAATGATCTAACTTTTGTTGAGTTGAAGAAAGTGATGCTTGAAAAAGCTATTGAGACTTCTCTCAAGGGGGAGATGGTTTACTTCGTTATCAAAGTCACTTGTGTGTTCCGAATATTGATAAGTAGAGGCAACAAATATTATTAGAAGCTGACAGTTCTTGGTATTCTATTCACCCAAGAACCACAAAGATGTACCGTGATCTATGGGAAGTCTATTGGTGGAATAGGATGAAGAAGGATGTTATGAAATTTGTCGCTAAGTGTCAAAGTTGCCAACAAGTGAAGGTTGAGCATCATAAAACTAGAGGTATGACTCAAGTTACTAGCATTCCTACTTGGAAATTGGAAGATTTGAATATGGACTTCATTACGAGTTTACCTCGCACTCATCAACATCATGATTCCATTTCGTTTGTTGTAGATTCAATGACTAAGTCAACACATTTCATTCCCCGGAAGACCTTATATTCAACCAAGGACTATACAAAGCTTTATACTCAAGAGATGGTGAAGTTGCACAGAGTTCCTTTATCCATAATTCCAAACAAAGGTACTTAATTCACTTCTCAATTTTGGAGATCGTTTCAAAAAGGTTTTGGTACTCAAGTTAAGCTTAGCACAACATTTCACCGACTGAACGATGGTCACACTAAATGGACTATTGAGAGCCTGTGTGATTGACTTTAAAGATAATTGAGATGTACATTTTCCTTTAATAAAGTTTGCTTATAATAATAGTTATCACTTGAGTATTTGGATGGCTCCATTTGAGGCTCTCTATGGAAGGAGGTGTAGGTCTACTATTGGTTTGTTTGAAGTTGATGAGGTCGCTTTGATAGGGCTCAAGTTAGTGCATGAGGCAATGGAAAAGGTTTGACTTATCAAGGACAGGCTGAGAACGACTCAGAGTAGAAAGAAATATTATGCGGATGCGAGGAGGGGAGAGCTTAAATTTGCCATTTATGATTGGGTTTATTTGAAAATATCACCTATGAAGGGTGTGATAAGGTTTGGTAAGAAAGGAAAGCTTAGTCCCTGTTATGTAAACCCATATCATATTTTGAGGTGTTTCACTAATAAGGCTTATGAGTTGGTTTTGCCTTCAGATTTTGCATCGGTGCATCCAATGTTTCATGTTTCATTTTTGAAAAAGTTTATCATTTATCCTACTTCAGTTGTGCCGTTTGAAAGTGTTGGCGTGAAAGAAAGTCTCTCTTATGAAGAGGTTTTAGTTGTGACTCCAGACCGTCAAGTCCAGAAGTTGAGAAATAAAGAAGTCACTTCCGTTAAAGTCCTTTGGAGGAATCAATTAGTTGAGGGTTCTACTTGGGAGGCCAAAGCCGAAATGATGTCCAAGTTCCCGCATCTCTTTTCCTCTGATTCAGTTTCAGTTTGAGGTATTATTTCCTCCTATGTACTCTTTTAGATTCATGCATTTCAACTATTCTCACGTTTTCATATGCGTGCATGTTCATGAAATTAGTTTTAAACTTGATATTTTAGCTCAGATTCGATTACTCTTCAGTTTTATGCATATTGATGTATGTTGCATTCATGTTTGGCTGTTAAATCTCTTCCCTACTTTTTTCATGCTTGGTTGAATCTCATTCGACAATGAATGTTCTAAAAGGGGAGATATTGTAACACTTCAGAAGTGTAAAAGTTAGATTGGAAGTGGAAAAGTTCAGCAAATTTACTGGTGCACTGGTCCACGAGAGCATGTATTAGCTGTACATGGTTCCACGGGTCATGGATGCCCAGTCGTGGTTGGTGCCTTGGAAATTTAGAAAATGTCAAGTCCTAGTAAATTATCTACGAGCAACCAGTACAGCCTGTGGTTGGGTACATGAGCAGTAGTTGGGTATCATGGATGCATCTTTAGTAAATATTGATTTAGAACTTGACTTCTACGATTTAATATTAACGGGTCGTGTAAGTTTCTATGACTCATGGAATGGTGATCATTGTATGACATGAGAGAATTGATGATCTCAGGAAATGTTATATGGTTGGCTAGTACAAGCCCCAAAAGGAAAAACGGCATGTACTTGGAATTCTTAGTTCAACTCCTAATCATAGGTGATTTTCCAAACATTTATTCTACGGAGATATACGGATCACATAAGTAATGACAGCTCATAGATGGAGGTTTGTGGGTCGTAGTTTGAGATTTCAACATTCGGTACTTGAGTCCACGAATGGAAAGTATAGTACGTTGAAGCATGTACAGACCACAGAAGGTGTCCGTAGACCTATCCGACATTTATTTTATCAGGGTTAATTAGGTCTTTCCCTACTCTTTTAATTCCTATTCTACGTTATTTTAAATCTATTTTGAGGACCTATAAATGACTCTCAGACTCAAACCCTTCCCCATTAACTCTCATTCTCCCAAAACCCCAAATTCTCTCAAGTCTTCTTCTCCAAGTTTCTTCCAAGGTAAATCAAGGATTTCTTCAAGCTTCAGGTCTCCTCTTCCAAGTTCAATCTTAGGTTTCATCAAGGTATGTGAGATATTCATTAAGGGTTCCTCTCCATCCATTGAGTTCCAAAGAAACCTCAAATTCTCTTTTATAATTCTTGCCCAATTTTAGGGTTTCATGATTCTCATATGGGTTCAATTGATTTCGAGTTTACTCATTATGATTGATCTGATTATTCATGATTTGATCATATTTCAATGTTTTCATTGTTATTCTATGAACCCATACTATACAAGTATTTTATGATATGAACTCAAGCTATGTTGATATGCATGCGTTATGATTTTAAGAGTTTATGAATTTAAGGATGCTTTTCCATAAATTATCAATCATGTTTTATGAAAATTGATTGCTTCCTATTGAAGTACTTCTCATTATGAAAAACAATTATGATTTAGAAGCTTTAGATAAGTGTATCTTATGAGTATGTTATGAAATCATGATTTAAAGTAGCTATTCTTATGACTATGAATTTTATGAATGATTTTGTATTACTAGAGTCTTAACATTTCAAAGATTGTGAATATAATATGATTATGAATGTTTTCCGTTGGGTGTTTACTTAGCACCGAGTGGACCTTGGGATGAAGGCTCACCCATTAGTAGAGAAAGAGACCTTTAGAAGCAATCCCCTAATCCTAGAACTACGTTCCCCATAGGACTTTGTCCTAATTGACTTAAGCTAGTGGATCCACCTAAGCTTATGATTATGGTCCTTACCTTCGCAAGTAGGACACTCTCTCTTTTGGCATGGGAGCAGTACACTAAAGCCCATGTTATATTTCACATGGTTTATGTCAGTTATAGGTATCTCTCACAAAGTTTTATTATTTCATTAAACACTTATGCTTTGATTAGGATAATGATTTAAAGCAGAATGGATGACCTTGTACAATGTTTTATGAAATCATATGATCAAATATATGTTATGTTCACTTGGTTATTGCATTATCTTATTTTAAGACTTATTATGTTATCATGACATATTTAATGCATTTTCCCATACGCAGTATATTTTAAGTACTGACCGTATACTTTATCCCTATATTATTTCATTATATAGGTTCTTACGCATCTCATCAAACTCCTGGTTAGTACATATTCTTATCTACCTTGCTTAGTATTAGTAAGTCCTCATGGTTTGAGGAAATGCCCCTCATGTTTTCCTTATATTCATTTAAGAATATATTCAATATCCGATTGTTCGAGTGAGCTAGGTCTTGTCCTAGTGATTCACTTATGTAGTAGAGGATTATGTCAGACAAAATATTTCTACATTATGAGTCTTGTATTAAGATTTCCATGTTATGATGATATTTTCATTTGATACTTCATTCGGCTTATCTCTTTATTCAGCTATGTTATTATCTTAGTGTCATGCTACGCCATATGGTTTGCTTGGAGTCTCTCATGATTCTAAGTACCATTTCACGTCTATGGGGTAGTCTTGAGTCATGACAAGTTATCACTTCTCAAGGTAACACATGCGGATCAACGAATGACATCACCATACTAATAGACAAGGTTACATACATACTCACAATCACCTATATAATTAATTTTTTAGCAGTGCTACTCCTGCCCTCACCAAAAACAAGTATCATTTGCACACCATATCATGATTTTCAAAATTGGGGACTAGGTAAACACTCACTCTCACATAAGAAATTAAACCATGCATGCACAATACCATAGGCTTTCCCTTATTTTCAAGACTTTGACTTTCAGATTGTCGAATGAGGAGTACTATAGCAATTTACTTGGCTTGTAACATAGGCTCAGAGATGGGTATAGTATATTTAGACATAGTGACTATTGCCCTCCTTGACCTACACTACTTAACTCCACCTTTTATAACAATCAATTATTCCTCCCTCGTTCTCCTTTTCTTAATTCTTTTTACATCAATTGTCGGGTATGGCCTTCACTCTTTTTATATATTTATTTCTTTTTCTTGATTTTATTTATTCACTTATACTCCTGCCACGCCTATTTATTTCCCTTTATTGCATCATCATATTCATTTCAAACCTTTTTTTCCTTGTTTTCCTCTATAGTAGCCACCCTCAACTTAAGCATTTTGCCTGAGTTGAGGTGCACACATAGGTACAAAATAAAAGCTAATCATGAACAAAGGGGAAGGTGAATTGGGGAACACAGTAAAAGGGTCTGCTTTTAGGTTAAAAAATTTGGATCGAGGGATAAAAACTTTCATTCGATTGGTCATTTTTAGGCTAAGTGCTCTAATTTCTACAACGGCCTATGATCCTTCCCTAATCAAGAGTATGATACACTTAGCAAGACTAACGAGGCAAGTTCTAAATTGACACACATAGTAAGAACGATGTAACTATCTCACACACATGGCACATAGTCTCATTATCGATCATTAAATTATCATCGATCAAATTATGCTTGTCATATCATTATACATCATGTCATGAAATGACCCATCATAGTCACACCATCAAAGAAATAAACTCAACACATCAACAATTTGAAGGGGTTTTCTTTTTATTCAAACTCAACCATTATGCCATGCATTTCAATACAAGTTCCTACTATTCTTTCACACTCAAAAAACATCCTAAACATGTGGGTTTAACAAAAAATTAAGATCCCCAGAGAAAGGACACAACAAGAAAATCTAAGGACACAATGAGTGTTCGAGCTACTTAGACTTCACAGAGACACTCAACAAGCAAATTTGTGCAAGTATCCTAGTTACTCAAGCTTCACCAAGACACTGGTCACACGGACTAACCCCACCCCATCTAAAAAAGTATGCAAAGTCCCCATTGCACTAACACAAAATAAACTACGGGTGAAGACATACCTGATGCGTCTACGCATCGGTGTCCGTATGTGTAGTGGAAGGGTCCATCGGTGTGGAACCCATAGTAACTCCCAGAATCTCTGACTCAACTAGGGAGGTACTATCCAATCTCGGTAGCGAACCAAAAGCACTAGCTAGGCGTTGCCTCTCCCTCTCTTCTCTCACCTACTCATCAATAACATATAGCAATCTAACCTTCTCTATATCTCTCTATTCTCCCTTTTGGGACCTTGCTACCTCCTCTTCGAACTCCATATTTTCTTTACTTCTAGCCCTTTTCCCTTTATCATTCATAGGCTCTTGCTCAATGAATAGGTCAACTAGGATCGTTAGAGTCTTGGGCATCGTTACAGAAAATGAAATGACCATTACATGTGTAGTAGCCAGGGAAAAAATATCCACTTAGAGTTGGGCCATCTCAGCCTGTAGTCCCTATAAATTAGGGTTTTGAACATACCTAAGCTGGCCGGTGACCCTATGCTCAAAAGCATCAATGCGTCCATGTAACTCTTGTGACAAGTCCTCGACTACGAAAGCATTTGCTGCATGAAACCATGGTTTTAACTGCTTAGTAAGCTAAGCAAACTGAGCCTCAATTTGCATCTATCACTAGACTAACCCCTATAAAAATTTGGCTGAGATGGTCACCATACCTAGAGCTGGATGGCAAGGGACTATAGATAGAATCACCAATGGAATCATACATGGTGGGGCTACATCATGGACTTTATCTGATGGATCCTCTGTAACTGTAGTTGGAGGAATCTCAACAATCGATGGCGGTGCTTAACTCTGTGGGAGGCATGTTAAATATATCTAGCCTATGTGTGTCTTGCTAAAGAACATGGTGTTGCTCTACCAGGTTTATGCCATCCTTATTCTGCCTGACATATTATGTTCTGGTTACCTCTATCAACCGGTCAATGCCATGCTATATTTGTATGACGACCTTGATAAATAGTCGATGGAGCAAACATGGAAAGGTATGCTGGTGTTATCCCAGAATTCCCATTCATGAATTTTTTCCAAAATGTACTGGGGGAGATTTATGTCATATCCTGTCAAGATGCTCGCTACCACCACAACCCAGTCAGGGGTGAAGGTGTTATCTACCAATGTGGGACATACCCTAAAACGTACAACTGTACATGAAAACTTCCCCATGAAATTCAATGAGGCCTTCTTGATTAGTTTTTGAGCTATTACCTAGTAAGCCTCAACTCTTCGCTTGGCCATATATCCTGCAACCCATGTCAACATGACAGTTTTTTGGGTCAAATATTTTATCTTCACTTGGTCCATGACTAACCCCATCCAATGATCAAATTTAGTAGTTAAACTCAGCAACCCATACTCTAGCCCAAAGACTAGGATCCTCTGAAAAAGAGTACTGGTGAGACAAGGCTATTCCCCAACTTTTTCCTGCTCAGGAAGGGTCTATTGTACAGTCACCACATATGACATGTAGAAATCACGTACCATAGTAGGGCCTATATGAGCCTAACAGGGTAGACATCAAATCAAGTCTGTACCGGGTGATTATTGCCTAAATAGTTGGAATGACAGATAGTCCATATGTCCTTATTATTGGTTCCTAAAAAATACTGCACTTCAACACACCCTTTTAATATGGGGATGCTTCTTTATCAAAGATATCCTTCATTATTGGGACATACCACATCCTAAATATTTGAGCCCGAATACTTTGGGCCTAAGTCTTCCATGTATTGTGTTGTGGGTATGGTCACTAAATTATGCCAAAGTGTGCATCCTTCTAATCTCCTGACCCCTTTACTTACCCTAACTGGTTAGGTTGGTTACCCACAGATACTGATTTGTCTCTTGCCTTAGACTGGGGGTGGTATGTGGTGCCTGGAATTAGGGGAGAAGCAACCCTTATTGGTTCAATTGCCGATGTGGAGGTAGTGAGTTGTAGAGTGCGGTTTATCGTGGCCAGGGGTTCGGCATATAGATCTGAATTGATGTGAAAACTTTCCTTGGACTTACTCAACTCTATATCCGTATGCACATCATTGAAAAACTATTTACCTAACTGTCACTAGCCTTCTTGGATGGTGTTCTGGCTTTGCCCCATGCTTAGGATTTGACTTTGGAGGCATAATTCGTGCGGGAATAACATTAGCACACTGAACAAGGAAAGAAAAGAAAAAGGAAAAGACAAAAAAAAATAAATAAAAACATATCTTTGTATTTTTGGGAAGGGTCTACTAGTGGCTATGTACGACCTATGGAAAGAACTACAAGCCATAAAGACAACTCATAATTACACGGGTAACTTTCCAGGTTTCAAATGTTTGGAATAACGAGCTACTAGTAGGAGTCATTCACATCTCTATGATCCGTAGACATCTCTACGATTCGAAGAACAACTTGTAGTTCTCAGAGGTGCCATACTAGGTTTCAGGGCTTGGAACTATGAATCAAATGTACTAGCCATAGAACTTACAATGAATTGTACATAGGCTCGTAGTTCTCAAAGTTAATTTTTTGAGTTTCAGAACTTTAAACCACGAGCACCATCTACGATCCATAGATAAATCTAAGATTCGTAGATGGCACTAATCCAGGTGAGGGAATTGAAATTTGAAACTAGACCTTTAGGGCTACATTTATGATGGGAAACTATGGAAGACTTTTGTAGTTACTAGAAGACTCCATGTTAGTGTTTAAATAAAAAATTTCAAACAAACTTCAATTTTCACAGTTAGTTAATCATACAATACAAAAAATCCTACTCATCACACTCACATACTATCATTTCTAGGGTTTTACAATTTATAAAAATCACATTAATGAACCCTATGTTAAGTAGATCAACCCATATTTGATAGAAGTGATTTAAAACACTTACCCAAAAGAAGTTGAGTGATATGTGAGTGAACTAAAGATGGGAGTTCATGACTTATTTTATCAGTGATGGGAGAACCTTGTCAGACCCGTGATTTTAATTTCCCTTAGAAGAGTTGGACAATGGAGTTTAGTGTTTATGTGCACTGTGAATTTATAATGGGATAGAAGGAATCCTTAGGGGTTGTAACAGTAAGATTTATTGAAGCAAAGAGGGATGAATGTGGGCTTTAATTAGTTAGAATGAAGGGGAATCAAGAGAGTTGTAATGGTTGAAATGTGGAGGAAGGGGGATGAACTGTGGGGGTAATGTGAAGGAGAAAATGGAGGAAATTCAATTTGGGGTTTGTTTTAAATAATAAGGAAATCACGAGTTGGGTCGATTTGTTTAAATCAACACTAGCCTTCACAAAGCTCATCTATGAGTCATATAATGTACAACGGTTCGTAGAAGGGTTTTGTGGATGAAACTCCAAAGTTAGGAAATTTGAAAAAAATACATGAGATCTATAAACACAGTCTACAGACCGTTTTTATTAATATGTTTCGTGGAGTGTCTTCATAGATCTAAACTAGCAGCTGGTCATATGCTTTGATTTCTTTGAGTACCATTTATGGGATGTAGAGTGAACTATGACTCGTCCATGCGGCTCGTAGAACAATGTTATGCATTGTGTAATTTTTTTCTCAGAGTTCAAAGGGTAAGAGACACGGGCTATGGAATGAATCACGACCCGTGAACCATGAACTTAGATACTCTTGTACCTTTAATTTTTTCCCAGATATTTTTGCTACTACCTACACACGGCGTGACCATTAGTCCTACCCTGTATTTTTTCCTAACTCTAACCTAAAACTAACACTAAGCTAGCCTAAGCTCTGCTAAGACTATATCTAGAAAGAGAAAATTTTAAAGAATAAAAATAAGACATCTTGGGTTGCCTCCAAAGCAACACTTGATTTAACATCGCAGCACGAATCAGGCTCCTTCGTTATTCAAACTTCACCAAGAGACCATGTTTTCACCACCTTAATTTCTTTAGCAGTGCCCATATAAACCTTTACTCGTTGCCAATCCACTTTGAACCTCGTGCCCTCATTGTTTTCCAATTCAACTGCACGATATGGGAATATTTGTACAACTGAGAATGGTCCCATCCACTTTGACTTTAGCTTGCTAGGAAATAAGCAAACATTTGAGATGAATAGAAGAACAAGATTTCCAAGTGCAATCTTTTTCTTTTTAATCTTTCAGTCATGATAAATCTTCATCCTCAATTTGTGCAATGCTAAACTTTCATATGGTTTTTGTCGAAACTCATCAAAGTCATTTAGTGTAACAAATCAGAAGTGCATGTTCTGATGTAGGTTGGGAAGTTGTAGAAAATAGCTAAGTCTACTAGTTTTGGTAGGTACGAGACCCATGTACAGGTTGTAGACAGATTTACGGCTCGTGGAAATGTCTCATGGTTGACACTTAGGATTTTAGGATGTTGGTTTAGTCATAATGAGTTGGATTGATGGATCATGGTATGGTCTATGGGTCGTGGATAGGATCTTATATAAAATTCCTAAAATTCAAAAAATGTCAAAGCCTCTGATCTATTTGTACGAGCCAACAATAAGGCTCGTAAATGGAATCATGAGTCGTAGTTAGGTCTCGTGGCTGCATTCTTCAAAAAGTTGTATTTTGAGTACTTTTGTTCTACACTAGGTTAGTATGGGTCGTACATTGGTCTACGACTCGTGGATGGTGTGTCTTAGTTGCCCTTCAAGGACTTGGTGATTTCAGTGTTTGGGATCTATGACCTAGCAAGTACGGATCATCAAATGGACCACAAGTCCTAGTAGGTAGTTCTTGGTTTTTATGAGAGAGTTGGATCTTCAGTACTTGGTGTCCACGAAGGGATAGTACAGTCTATAGAAGGTTGTATAAATAGTAGAGTGAGCTCGTGGTTACTATTGGACAATTATTTCTCAAGGGTAGTTTGGTTATTTTCTACTCTTTTAATTCCTATACTGTGTTATCTTAGCGCTATTTTGAAGAGTATGACTGATTCCTAAGACCCCTAACCTCTGCATTTACTCTCATTCTCCCAAAATTTCAAAAACTCTCAGAAGTCTTCTCCCTTAAGCAATCTAGGATTCTGAATATCTCAAGCCTCCATTGAAGATTTTACATAGGGTTTTTATCAAGGTATGTGAGAACTTTATCAATGGGCCCTCCTTCAATCATTGTGTCCTAAAGAAACCTTATTTTCTAAAATTATGATTCATACCCAAACTCTAGGGTTTCATAATTTCTTATGGGTTCTTAGTGGTTTCTGGTTATCCCTTATGAGTGATCTTACTATGCATGATTTGATCATAATATAATATTTTCAATGGTATTTTCATGAACCCATGGTATGTAAGTAATTTATGTTCATGAATAAAGCTATTTCTATATCCATGCACTATGTTATGAAGAATTTCATGAATCAAGGATGCTTTCGAGTAAAGTATAATAAGTTTACGTGGAGATACGATGCTTCCAATTAAAGTATCTCTTTTTATGAATGACTATCATGATTCAAATGTTTTCAATTAAAGTGTCTCTCGAGACTATGGTATGTATCATAATTTTGAAGTAGCTATTGTTATGATTATAAGATTTATCATGAATGATTTAGTATTACTATTTTTTTTACCGTCTCAAAGAATATGATTTTGATTATGCATGTTTTCCATTGGTAGATTACTTAGCACCAAGTAGGACTAGTGGAGATTACCCAGGTCCCAAAATTGCATGCCCCCGTAGGAATTTCTGTCACGACCCGATCTCTCGAGTCATGATTGCGCCTACCACCCTACCAGTAGGCCAGCCAAAACCCTATCCCGAAACTTAACAGTAATGAGACTGAGGGTGTGAACTAACCTCAACTAAGCGGAAACATAAAATGAGAACACACAAGAGAAGGTGGAAACGAAACCAAAACTATCTATATACAAGACACATCCCAGAACCTGAAAGTTACAAGTACTAAACTGCTAATAAGATTAGAAGTCCCAAAAGTGGACCATAGAAACAAACTGTCTCGAAAGCAAAAGACAAGTCAAAATATAAATACAGAAGGAGACAGGTAATCCCCGAACGCCTTGCTCACCCTCGTCTCCTGAACAGACAGCTGCAGGCTTGAACTCAACGCTGATAACTAGTGCTCGGACCTGCATCACAAAAATAGATGCAGAGTGTAGCATAAGTAGAAAACAAAAGGTACCCAGTAGGCATCATAGGTCGACAGAGCAAGAAAGGTAAAAACACATAGACAAGATAGAATCAAACACAACAAAGGAAAACAGAATAGGAATACAGTAAACGGAAAGTAATCTAAGAATATCACAACTAAACACAACTAGGCCCCCCATAAGACCCGCTAGGCACACTTAAGCACAGACAAACAAGAACCCGAATGGGCCCCCATAAGCCCGACAGGTACATAAAGAATCTACACTACGGAAACAAGGGAACCCAACTCCAAAAGCCTTAACACCCATGGGCCACAAACCCAATAAAGATAGCACCTGGGCCTCGAACTCAATCATAAGTCTCAAGATGGAAATAACGGACTCTAACCGTGTAACGTCAGTCTCGGATTTGAAATAACGACCTCGAACCGTAAATAATAGAACCTAGGCGTCGAACCCAAACCATCAGTTTCAAGCTGGAAATAACATACTCTAACCGTGTAACGTCAGCCTCGAAATGGAAATAATGGCCTCCAAACGTAAATAATAGAACCTGGGTGTAGCCCGCGAACGTAGAGAAGATAGGCCCACACCTCAGGGAACATGGAGCCAATTCTATGAACGCGGAGAAGGAATGGGTCTGCAGCATCAGCTGTGCACCATCTGAGTTTTGGATAATTCCAAAACTGCAACGGGGTGCTCTGAATTCATTTGAAACCCTGTGCACGTAAATGAGATATGCTACCCCAACAAATTTTAGGTTTCAGACTCAATAGCGCAGCTGAAATTTCCACACCCAATGGGCCATTTTAGAAAAATTCTATTGGAGGCCTCGAAATTTGATCGAAAGCTCCCGGTAGTTTTCCAAGGGTCATTCTAGACCAAACTCGACATTCCACAACTAACCGCGCTTACAAAATTCTCATCCATGTGCGTTTACCAAGAATATTGACCAAAGTCAACTTTAAGCTAAATTTTGAAGGCTAAAGAGCTAACTGGCCCCAAAATCACACCAAAAGCCCCGGGACTCGGGCCAACCATGCTTTTAGCCTAATTGGGCCACTCCGAAGCTGATGGAACATTCAAAATTCCCATCTGAGGTCGTTTACCTGAAGTTTTGACCAAAATCAACTTTTCAAGGTTTAAAAGCTTCAAACAGGAAAACAGGTATAAAAACCAAACGAACGACCAGGAGACTGAATCTACTGTGCCAGCAAGTCAGAAATGACTTGGGGTCGCTATAGGAACGCTCTAAACGATAGGAAAGAGGAAAAAACACACAAATGACCTAAAGGGTCATTACAACATCCACTACTAAAAGGACTTTCGTCCGCGAAAGTAAGAGTCAAGAAGTACCTGAGGGCTCAAATAAGCTAGGGACTGCTCCCGCATCTCCCGCTCGGTCTCTCAGGTAGCCTCCTCAACTGGTCTATACCTCCAATGGACCTTATTTATAGGAATGGCTCTCGACCTCAGTTGTCTCACATCTCTGGCTAAAATAGCAACTGCCTCCTCAATATAGGTTAGGCGATCATCCAACTCAATGTCATCATACTAGACCATATGAGCCTCATCTGGAACATATTGGCGCAACATCAAAATATGGAAAGCTTGATGAATAGCTGAGAATGCTGGAGGTAAAGTTAACTCATAGGCCACCTCACCAACTACCTTCAAAATCTCAAAAGGCCCAATATTCCTGGGGCTAATCTTGCCCTGCCTCTCGAATCTCATCACGCCCTTCATGGGCGATACTCGAAGGAATATTCTATCTCCCACGGCAAAGACCAATGGTCGACGCCTACAATCTGCATAACTCTAATGTCTAATCTGAGCCGTCCTGAGCCTATCCTGAATCAACCTCACATGCTCCAAGGTCTCTTGAAACAGATCTGTACCCCTTGGCCTAGGCTCCCTAGACTCAAACCAACCAACTGGAGTGCGACAACACCTACCATATAAGGCCCTAAACGGGGACATCTGAATGGTTGAATGTTAGTTGTTGTTTTACGCAAACTTCGCCAAATGCAAGAACTACTCCCACTGGCCTCCAAAATCCATAACACAGGCCCGCAACATATCCTCAAGAACCTGGATAGTACGCTCTGACTGGCCATTGGTCTGCGAGTGAAAAGTTGTGCTAAGATCGACACGGGTGTCCAACTCTTCATGAAGTACTCTCAAAAAGCTGGAAGTGAACTGTGAACCACGGTTTGAAATTATAGATACCGGCACACCGTGCAGATAGACTACCTCCCAAATGTAGATACGGGCTAACCTCTCAGCACTGAAGGAAGAATGAACTAGGAGAAAGTTTGCTAACTTGGTCAATCGATCCACAATGACCCAAATGTTGTCAACCCCTCTAGAAGTCCATGGTGATGTGCTCCACTTCCACTCAAGATTGGGTAACCTCTACAACTCTCCACCAGGCCTCAAATGGTCGGCCTTCACCTGTTGGCAATACAAGCAACGGGAGACATAGTCTGAGATGTCCTTCCTCATACCGCTCCACCAGTAGTGCTGCCTCAAATCACGATACTTCTTAGTTGTGCCCGGATGGATAGAATATCTAGAATCATGGGCCTCGCTAAGGATCAGCTGGATCAAATCACCAACTCTAGGATCGCACAATCGGTCAGGAAACCTCAAAACCCCATTTGAATCTAGGGTAACCTGCCCGGCATCACCTGCCAAAACCCTACCTCTGAGTGCCACCAACGCCTCATCCTCGAACTGACCACTACAGATCTGATTAAGCAGAGATGACTGAACCCCCACATAAGCTAACTCTCGGCTAGAATCTGAATCATCAAGCCGGATCATCTGATTGGCTAAACACTGAATGTCCATAGCCAAGGATCGCTCCGAAAAAGAAAGGAAGGCATGAGCAGCTAAGTACATATACTGTCTGGGGCATGACAAAATTTATATTAATTTATGAATTGATTATTTAAGCTTTGATTAATATTTTAATATGTTATTTGATATTATGTTCTTAATCTTGTTTCTATAACTGGTGTGAGGTGTTCATTCTTCTCTAAGTGTGTGAGGTAACCGAATAATACCCGGTTCATACGTTGGCTAGCCGAATTGAATAGGTCGTCAAGCTAGGAGAGCGTTAGACCGTTCGTCTGTCCCAGCTAGGATGGCCCCTTATTCGCCATCTGCTCCTTCGAGGACTGCTCCTCACCCACCCTCTTCTTCAAAAACCCCGGAGGATGACGAAGATGAAGAAAAACTTGTTCGTAGAAACAATGACAAGGGAAAAGTTACTGGTGTGGATTTTTTGGGAAATGTCCCTAAGGTTTATTATCAAGAAATCCCTGGTAGTCCTACAGCCAGTGAAATGGAACCACCTCCAAATCGAAAAGAATCGGTACCTGATCATTTAAAGATGCTCAAATCTGAAAAGGATTTTATTCCTAATCCTCAGATTCTGCAAGAATCTTGGATTCATCCTAATAACCAAATCAACAGAGATTGGTATAAGGATACTTATACTCTCGAAGAAAGAGAGAATTTTGCAAAATCTTGGATGATAGATATGAAAAGAATTGGTTGTGAAATAGACTTCTTTAAGTGGTTTGAAATGACGGGAAAAATTGATAATCAAAAAGATTCTCTTAAAGTCATTATCAATAAATGGTTTACTACTTCAAACAAAGTGATTGAAGATGTTACTCCTCCTCTTGAAGGAATAAATATCCCTATTCAAGGAACTATTATAAAAGCTTCCCCTTTCAAAATCCTCTCCACAGAAAAACCTTCTGTCATCGCTACTAATCTTGATATTAACAAGATTATAGAACAGAATAATTACACCAATCAAATTCTTCATGTCGTTTCTAGACAAATTGAAGATTCCAAAGAAAAAGCCTCTTTTTCAGGGAGGCCTGCCCCTCTATCTTCTACCAACAGCAGTCAGAAAATAGACCGGTCGTCAAGCTAGGAGAGCGTTAGACCTTGTATGGTGATCCCGTAGCCGATCTATAGAACCATCAGGGTATTGAATTACCCTTTCAATGCGAGATCTCTCTGAGTGAGAGGAAAAAGGTTGAGTGATAGCATCAAAATGCCATTCGTCGTTAGACAGAATGTCATTCCAATTTATCAATCTAGGGATCTTAAATTCCTTGAGAATTCTTTATCTAGAACTGCTTCTAGAAGAGCGTCTTGTTCGTCTGTCCCAGCTAGGATGGCCCGGTTTTACATCTGTTCTTTCTCTAGAGTTATCTTAATGGCCCGGTTTACTTTAATTGTTATCCTAACTTTTCTATAGACATTAATGATCCCCGACTCTAAAGAAGGAAAAATTCCTTATGACCAGATGACTTATGGAGATCTTATTAGTGTTATAAACACTGTTGGATTAGAACTTTGTACAGATATTAAGTTGAAACATCAACTTAAAAAAGAAAAATCCTCGTCAAGGAGAGAATTAGGAAGTTTCTGTCAAGACTTCGGGTTTGTTTCTCTAACACCTCCTTCAAGAAAAATCAGGAAGGAGAACAAAGAAAATAAGAAAACTCATCGTAGTAAGTCTAGAAGAACTTCTGAAAAGGATTACAAAAAATCTTCCAAAAGAAGGAAAAAGCATAAAGGATTTAAGAAATCCAAAGAGGATGTATGTTGGACTTGTGGAAAATCTGGCCATAGAGCGAGTGAATGCAGGTCAGGTAAACAGAAGAAGATCAACAGTCTTGAAATAGATGACTTATCAATATGTTCAATAATGTCGAAGAGAGCTTCTTTAGAGTCGGGGATCATTAATGTCTATAGAAAAGTTAGGATAACAATTAAAGTAAACCGGGCCATTAAGATAACTCTAGAGAAAGAACAGATGTAAAACCGGGCCATCCTAGCTGGGACAGACGAACAAGACGCTCTTCTAGAAGCAGTTCTAGATAAAGAATTCTCAAGGAATTTAAGATCCCTAGATTGATAAATTGGAATGACATTCTGTCTAACGACGAATGGCATTTTGATGCTATCACTCAACCTTTTTCCTCTCACTCAGAGAGATCTCGCATTGAAAGGGTAATTCAATACCCTGATGGTTCTATAGATCTGCTACGGGATCACCATACAAGGTCTAACGCTCTCCTAGCTTGACGACCGGTCTATTTTCTGACTGCTGTTGGTAGAAGATAGAGGGACAGGCCTCCCTGAAAAAGAGGCTTTTTCTTTGGAATCTTCAATTTGTCTAGAAACGACATGAAGAATTTGATTGGTGTAATTATTCTGTTCTATAATCTTGTTAATATCAAGATTAGTAGCGATGACAGAAGGTTTTTCTGTGGAGAGGATTTTGAAAGGGGAAGCTTTTATAATAGTTCCTTGAATAGGGATATTTATTCCTTCAAGAGGAGGAGTAACATCTTCAATCACTTTGTTTGAAGTAGTAAACCATTTATTGATAATGACTTTAAGAGAATCTTTTTGATTATCAATTTTTCCCGTCATTTCAAACCACTTAAAGAAGTCTATTTCACAACCAATTCTTTTCATATCTATCATCCAAGATTTTGCAAAATTCTCTCTTTCTTCGAGAGTATAAGTATCCTTATACCAATCTCTGTTGATTTGGTTATTAGGATGAATCCAAGATTCTTGCAGAATCTGAGGATTAGGAATAAAATCCTTTTCAGATTTGAGCATCTTTAAATGATCAGGTACCGATTCTTTTCGATTTGGAGGTGGTTCCATTTCACTGGCTGTAGGACTACCAGGGATTTCTTGATAATAAACCTTAGGGAAATTTCCCGAAAAATCCACACCAGTAACTTTTCCCTTGTCATTGTTTCTACGAACAAGTTTTTCTTCATCTTCGTCATCCTCCGGGGTTTTTGAAGAAGAGGGTGGGTGAGGAGCAGTCCTCGAAGGAGCAGATGGCGAATAAGGGGCCATCCTAGCTGGGACAGACGAACGGTCTAACGCTCTCCTAGCTTGACCCCAAAGGAAGAAAAGTTTGAATTTGTAACAACTCAAATGTTACCACTATTGGCTCTAGATAGAGAGTATGAAAACCTTGAGGTTAGTACTCTTATTAAACCTTGCTACACAGATGGCAACTTTGTTGATACAGATTGTTCTTACAAGACCAGAAAGTTTTACGAAGCTATTATCAAATACCGGTCTGAAGCTCCAGGAGTCAAAGGTCTGTTTCTATTCATAATCGGGGTCCACATATGACTGTGCGATTCCTTTGAGATCACACATGTCCCCATTACTGCTTCCAGATGACGCGGCATCACTGATTAGCTGCATTATCTGAGTTTCAGTATAATTATACAATTATACAATTATACAATGAAGACCCCCGAGTCTTTTGCTCAAGCTGTTAAGCCTGAATTACCTACTCCCTTTGTTAATTCTTCATATAAATCTTGTCGTATTTTACTAATACAACTTCGGAGGATTACCGCCGATCCGTTATTGGTATCAGAGCCATGTTGGCAGTATACGTACCTAGCATGAGCAGCTAAGTACATATACTGTCTGGGGCATGACAAAATTTATATTAATTTATGAATTGATTATTTAAGCTTTGATTAATCTATTTTAATATTTTAATATGTTAATTGATATTATGTTCTTAATCTTGTTTCTATAACTGGTGTGAGGTGTTCATTCTTCTCTAAGTGTGTGAGGTAACCGAATAATACCCGGTTCATACGTTGGCTAGCCGAATTGAATAGGTCGTCAAGCTAGGAGAGCGTTAGACCTTGTATGGTGATCCCGTAGCCAAGATAACTCTAGAGAAAGAACAGATGTAAAACCAAGTGAACCTCCCTTAGAAACTAAGATCTAGATCTTTAATATCTCTTTGCATATTTTTATATTATTATTGATTGATCTTGCTTGAATTATCTGTTTATATTTAATATGATTTTGTCTATAAGTCCTTAAGACAGTATCATTTAAAATGGAAAATAACCAGCATATTTTAAACAGTGTTAATTTATCCTCCCAAGCAACTAAGATTGCTAAACTTGAAAATGATCTTCAAAACTGGAATATACCAGAAGAACCTTTTAAAGCTATTTATCATTTAGGTAAATTTAATTTATTTGTTAATCACAATATTAAAACTTGTGAATCTACTACTGCTATTAATAATTCTCTTGAAATTATTCGTTTATTGAATGCTAACGATATTAATCGTTATAAAAATAAATTTAATTATTTGCATATTGGTTTAGTGCAAGTTGCTGTTAAGCCCCTGTTCAGGAAAGGCTTAGATATTCCTATTTGTGTCCTCCTTAGAGATGACAGATTTCTTAATTTTGATGATTCGCTGTTAGGAGTTCTTCAAAGTAATCTAGCCGATGGCCCGGTTTACTTTAATTGTTATCCTAACTTTTCTATAGACATTAATGATCCTAATGTCATGGATTCTTTGACACTTAATGTCAAAACAAAAAATCTAAATAGCAAAGCCAATACTCGAGAGATAGCGATTATCTACAGAGTATATTATCTGCTTATGTCTACAACTTTTGCACCAAAGGCTCAAATTGAGAGCCAAAAAAGTGTAACCATGCTCATGGAGGCCAATCATGAGCATAGTTCGATATTCGTCCCTAGATTGATAAATTGGAATGACATTCTGTCTAACGACGAATGGCATTTTGATGCTATCACTCAACCTTTTTCCTCTCACTCAGAGAGATCTCGCATTGAAAGGGTAATTCAATACCCTGATGGTTCTATAGATCTTAAATTCCTTGAGAATTCTTTATCTAGAACTGCTTCTAGAAGAGCGTCTTGTTCGTCTGTCCCAGCTAGGATGGCCCCTTATTCGCCATCTGCTCCTTTGAGGACTGCTCCTCACCCACCCTCTTCTTCAAAAACCCCGGAGGATGACGAAGATGAAGAAAAACTTGTTCGTAGAAACAATGACAAGGGAAAAGTTACTGGTGTGGATTTTTCGGGAAATGTCCCTAAGGTTTATTATCAAGAAATCCCTGGTAGTCCTACAGCCAGTGAAATGGAACCACCTCCAAATCGAAAAGAATCGGTACCTGATCATTTAAAGATGCTCAAATCTGAAAAGGATTTTATTCCTAATCCTCAGATTCTGCAAGAATCTTGGATTCATCCTAATAATCAAATCAACAGAGATTGGTATAAGGATACTTATACTCTCGAAGAAAGAGAGAATTTTGCAAAATCTTGGATGATAGATATGAAAAGAATTGGTTGTGAAATAGACTTCTTTAAGTGGTTTGAAATGACGGGAAAAATTGATAATCAAAAAGATTCTCTTAAAGTCATTATCAATAAATGGTTTACTACTTCAAACAAAGTGATTGAAGATGTTACTCCTCCTCTTGAAGGAATAAATATCCCTATTCAAGGAACTATTATAAAAGCTTCCCCTTTCAAAATCCTCTCCACAGAAAAACCTTCTGTCATCGCTACTAATCTTGATATTAACAAGATTATAGAACAGAATAATTACACCAATCAAATTCTTCATGTCGTTTCTAGAAAAATTGAAGATTCCAAAGAAAAAGCCTCTTTTTTAGGAAGGCCTGTCCCTCTATCTTCTACCAACAGCAGTCAGAAAATAGACCCAAACCCTATATTCAAAATCAATGAATTTTCCCGAGAAAATTATCCCAAGCTCAAAAATACCTTTGATATTTCTGACAATATTTTGGATAAAATAAATGAGAAACTAGCCAATTTCTCTATATCTGATAAAAGAGCTGCTTTCAGAGCTTCTACCAGCACCAGTGGTAAAATAACTACTATCAAAGAAAATATTGTCCAAAAACTCTCCAATGATAGATTTCATAACAGAAAAAACTATCATAAAAGACCTTCTTTCCCAGACCTTCAATATGAGGAAAACGCTTTTCTCTCCACTTCTTCTCATGAAGGAAGCAGTATAACTGAATGGAACATCGATGGTCTAGCAGAACATCAAATCTATAATAAACTCCACGAAATGGGGATAGCAATCACAGCTTACAAAATAAGAAATTCTTCTGATAGAGAAGCTGCTTCAATGATAGTTGCAGGATTCACTGGAATGTTAAAACATTGGTGGGACAATTATGTTTCAGAAGAAACTAAGAGAACTATTTATGATACTCATGCTACTGAGATTGTTATTAAAATGGAAGGAACTAATGAAGTTCCTACTGAAGTTTATAAAGAAGATGCTTGTGCTACTCTTCTCTACCATATAGCAAAGCATTTTATTGAAGAACCCAAGCTATTTCAGGATAGGAGTCTCCAAATCCTCAACAATATCAGTTGTCCCTCTTTAGATGATTTTACCTGGTATAAATACAATTTTATGCAGAAGGTAATGATTAGACCAGATTGTCATTTAGACTTCTAGAAAGAAAGATTTGTGAGCGGACTTCCACCTCTCTTTGCTGACAAAGTTAGAACTAAGATTCAAGATAGGAATGAAGGAAAAATTCCTTATGACCAGATGACTTATGGAGATCTTATTAGTGTTATAAACACTGTTGGATTAGAACTTTGTACAGATATTAAGTTGAAACATCAACTTAAAAAAGAAAAATCCTCGTCAAGGAGAGAATTAGGAAGTTTCTGTCAAGACTTCGGGTTTGTTTCTCTAACACCTCCTTCAAGAAAAATCAGGAAGGAGAACAAAGAAAATAAGAAAACTCATCGTAGTAAGTCTAGAAGAACTTCTGAAAAGGATTACAAAAAATCTTCCAAAAGAAGGAAAAAGCATAAAGGATTTAAGAAATCCAAAGAGGATGTATGTTGGACTTGTGGAAAATCTGGCCATAGAGCGAGTGAATGCAGGTCAGGTAAACAGAAGAAGATCAACAGTCTTGAAATAGACGAAGCAACCAAAGAAAAGCTTTTTTCAATTCTTGAAGAACCTTTATCCGATTCTTCAAATAATTCTGCTGAATATAGCGACGAAGAAGATATCAACGTCAATTATGATTCAGATTCTAGCCAATCGGGAAAAAACTGTAACTGCACAGAGGCTTTCTGTGTTTGTGATGATATTCCTCAAATCAGAGTCCTTAGCAACGACTCTAAAGAAGCTCTCTTCGACATTATTGAACATATTGATAATGAAGAAGCTAGGAGAAAATATCTTATAGAACTCAAGAATATTATTCTCAACCAAAAAGAAAAGCCCAAAGCTCGTACTATGGTTGAACCTTTCAGCATGAAGCAAATCATGAATAGGTTTGAAAGAAATGCCGAACCTACTATTTCTGATCTTCATCATGAAGTCAAAACTCTTAAAGAGGAAATCAAAGACATTAAAATCAGACTTGGGAAAGTCGAAACTGATGTCATTGCTGATAAAATCCTCAAAGAGATTGACAAACAGAATCTAGATGAAGAAACTGAAGATATCCCTGAAAAGGATAATTTAGATTATCCTCCTTTCAATATTGATCTTTCTGCCACACCTACTCCTAATATCGCGACTACCTCTTGTCCAGGTATCGATGTTATTACATCTGTTAGACCTCAGAGTCATCATATACCTATTAAGATTGTTGTCAATAAAGATTTTATTATTAATAAAATTGCTTTGCTTGATAGTGGTGCAGATCGAAATTGCATTGTTAAAGGTATTGTTCCTACTAAGTACTTAGAAAAAAGTACTTCCAAATTATATTCTGCTACTGGTGAGTTGCTAAAAATTAATTATAAGCTTTCTAAAGCTCATATTTGTAACAATAATATTTGTTTAACAAATGATTTCATTATTACTGAAGATATTAATGAAGATATTATTCTTGGAATACCTTTTATCACTCAGATAAAACCTTTTGTTACTAATCTAAATGGTATTACTACTTCCATTCTGGGAAAAGAATTACATTTTCCTTTTGTTAAAACTCTTTCCCAGGATGAAAGTAATTTTATCAGAGAAAAAACGGTTTTCCGAATAAACTCTTTATCTCAGCATGTTAATTTTCTCAAAGAAGAAATTAAAATTAAAAAAATTGAGCAAATTTTAAAAACCCCGGAGATAATTACTAAAATATCCAATCTTCATAAAAAATTTGAAGATGAAATTTGCTCTGATTTTCCTAATGCTTTTTGGGAAAGAAAAAAGCATATTGTTGATTTACCTTATATTGAAGGTTTTAATGAACAAGCTATTACAACTAAGGCTAGACCTATTCAAATGAATCATGAACTACTTGATTATTGTAAAAAGGAAATTGATAATTTGTTGAAAAATAAAATTATTAATGTTTCTAAATCTCCTTGGAGTTGCTCTGCTTTCTATGTCAACAATAGTGCTGAAAAAGAAAGAGGAGCACCTAGACTTGTTATAAATTATAAACCTTTGAATGCTGTTTTAAAATGGATTAGGTACCCGATACCCAACAAAAGAGATTTGTTAAAACGAACTTATAAGGCTAATATCTACAGCAAGTTTGATATGAAGTCTGGTTTTTGGCAAATTCAAATTGCTAATAAAGATAAATATAAGACTGCCTTCAATGTCCCATTTGGACAATATGAATGGAATGTTATGCCTTTTGGGCTCAAGAATGCTCCTTCTGAATTCCAAAATATCATGAATAACATTTTTAATGATTATAGTTATATGTCTATTGTTTATATTGATGATGTGCTTATCTTTTCTGATGATATTGATTCGCATTTTAAGCATCTTAATACTTTCTTTAAGATTGTTAAAAGTAATGGTTTGGTTGTTAGTGCCAAAAAGATTAAACTCTTTCAAACCTCTATAAGATTCTTAGGCCATGATCTTTATCAAGGTAGTTACAAACCTATCTGTAGAGCCATTGAGTTCTCCTCTAAGTTTCCTAATGAAATTATTGATAAAACCCAATTGCAGAGGTTTTTAGGAAGTTTAAATTATGTTGCTGATTTTATTCCTAAAGTCAGACAAGTTTGTGAACCTTTATATAAAAGGCTCAAGAAAAATCCTGTCCCTTGGGGAGATGATCAAACTCAGGCAGTCATAACTGTTAAGAAATTAGTTCAAAGTCTTCCTTGTCTAGGAATTCCTAATCCTAATGATTTTATGATTGTAGAAACTGATGCTTCTGACTTAGGATATGGAGGTATCCTGAAACAAAGAAGTTCTTTAGAATCTCCCGAACAATTAGTTCGTTTTACTTCAGGAATCTGGAATTCTGCTCAAAAGAATTATTCTACTGTTAAAAAAGAAATCTTGTCTATAGTGCTATGTATCACAAAATTTCAAGATGACTTAATAAACAAAGAATTTTTATTAAGAGTTGATTGTAAATCAGCTAAAGAAATTTTACAAAAGGATGTTAAAAATTTAGTGTCAAAACAAATATTTGCTAGATGGCAAGCTCTACTATCTAGCTTTGATTTTCAAATTGATTTTATAAAAGGAGAAAATAACTCTTTACCTGATTTTCTAACAAGAGAATTTTTACAGGGAAAAAATGAGGCCTTTCAAGCCTAATACTCCTTCGAAAGAAGGAAAACCTATGGCGAAACCATTCGTCTTACCTCCTTTAACACCGGCAAAAACCCCACAAAGACCGGTATTTGATAATAGATTTACTATGCTCGCGGACTATCCAAAATTGCCCGCTCCACCCCCTAATCCTACCAAATTAATACAATTAAGGCCTAATAGACCTTTGACTCCTGGAGCTTCAAGTTCTAATGTCCAGACTAAAGACAATTATACAATGAAGACCCCCGAGTCTTTTGCTCAAGCTGTTAAGCCTGAATTACCTACTCCCTTTGTTAATTCTTCATATAAATCTTGTCGTATTTTACTAATACAACTTCGGAGGATTACCGCCGATCCGTTATTGGTATCAGAGCCAATAGTGGTAACATTTGAGTTGTTACAAATTCAAACTTTTCTTCATTTGAGTTTTCACCAATTTCTGCCGCTGTGCCGCCCCTGATCTTCAGGGCATGTTTGCCCACATCCTAGCTTCTATCGGGGGGTATGCAGCAACAACTGCAGCTTGCCCCAACACTAGTCCTAGAGCCAGTTCCAGCACAGTAGGACCAGCCTGTGGTAGCGGCTCCAGATGTTCATCAGCCACCAGCACCGGCCATGGTTCAGCTGGACCCTTTAGAAGGAGTTATGCCACTGCGAGAGCAGAAGATGCTCAGGGTGTTTCTCAGGCTATCACCACTGAGGTTTTTCGAGGCTGTAGGGGAAGATGCCCATGACTTTATTACTACTTGTCAGGAGCGATAACCAATTTTTGGCCTAGTTAAATCGAGGGGAGTCGACTTCACGGCATATCAGGTAGACGGATCGGCCAGACAGTGGTGGTGTTCTTTCATAGACACCAGGCCAGCTGGGTCACCACCAGTATCGTTGATGAAGTTTTCAGAGGCTTTTCTGGCCATATTTATTCCACGGAGCTTTAGGGGTCGACTTCGTGATGAGTTCTCGAGGTTCGAGCAGGGCTCCATGATAGTATCCGAGTATGAGTCCGGATTTCTTGAGTTATCCCATCATGCAACCATGATTCTTCCTATAGAGGAGGAGCGGGTCCGATGTTTTGTTCGAGTTTGAGGTTGTAGTTGAGGATTGAGTCGCAGTCTATGTTATCAACGGGCTGTTCTTTTATGGATGTGGTGGACCATGCCCGCACTATTAAGAAGCTACGTCGCGAGGCCCACAGGGGCAGCAGTAAGAGGGCATGTCCAGATGATAGCTTCAGTGGGACCCATCATAGGCCGAGGGATACTCGAGATCGGGTTCATCAGAGGTTCAAGCCAGGTCACCCCAGTGGCCCGTTCCAGGCTTCATTACAGATCTCAGAGGGTGACCTGCACTGTCAGAGTGGGCATAGTGCCAGCCCGAGTCAGGGCCGAGGTGGGTTCAAGGAAGGCTCATCAGGACGGGGTGGCTGGCCTTTAGCGGTGAGCAGATCTTCGCAGGGTTGCTTTACTTGTGGGGAGCTTAGTCATTGGATGAGGGAGTGCCCTATCTCAAGATCAGCTTTACCAGCTCCTCAGGTGGCGAGACCGATCTCAATGATAGCACCTCCAGCTAGAATAGAAAGGCAGTAGTAGGTTGCTCGGGGAGGCAGGACAGGTGGTAGAGTGGATGTATGGGGTAGAGCCACCCAGGGCCATTTCTATGTAGCTCCAGCTAGAGCCGAGGCCAAGGCGTCTCATGATATGATCACAGGTACGGTTCTTTTATGCCATCAGTCCGCTTCAGCCTTATTTGATCCTGGTTCTACTTATTTGTATGTGTCGGCTTATTGTGTGCCTCAATTGGGAGTGAGTCCTGAGCCCTTATTTGTACCTTTGAGTGTTTCAACCCAGTAGGGGATTCTTTAGTAGTGGATTGGGTTTGTAGATCTTGTGTGGTGACTATTCGGGGGCAGGACACTTTGGCTGATCTTATTGTACTTTGTATGGTGGATGTTGATGTGATTCTGGGCATGGATTGGCTATCCCCTCACTGAGTTGTCTTGGATTTCTATGCCAAGACCGTTACTTTATCCATGCTTGGTATTCTGCCGGTGGTGTGGCAGGGCTCCTGTAGTCGCACACCGGTTGGAGTGATTTCTTATGTTCATGCGTGGAGGCTAGTGGCTGGCGAATGTTTCTCATATTTAGCGTATGTTAAAGATGCTAGTAGGGAGAACCCTACAGTGGAGTCAGTGCCTACAGTCCGAGAGTTTGCTGATGTGTTTCCTGTCAATTGTCCTAGCCTACCACCAGAGCGAGATATTGACTTTGCCATTTATTTTGAGCCAGGTACTCATCCTATTTCTATCCCTCCGTACCGTATGGTACCTACAGAGCTCAAGGAGCTCAGTGTTCAGCTTCAGGACCTCTTCGCTAAGGGGTTCATTTGACCTAATGTATTGCCTTGGGGTGCCCCAATTTTATTTGTGAAGAAGAAGGATGGTACCATGCGGATGTGTATTGACTACAAGAAGCTGAATAAGGTGACGGTGAGGAATCGTTGCCCCATCCCTGTATTGATGATATGTTCAACCAGCTTCAGGGTGCCACAATATTTTTGAAGATTAACTTGAGATCTGGCTACCAGCAGTTGAGGGTTAGATCAGCGGACATCTCTAAGACAGCATTTAGAACTCGTTACAGCCATTATGAATTCCTAGTGATGTCTTTTGGGTTGACTAATCCCCCTGCCGCTTTCATGGACTTGATGACTCGTGTATTCAGGACATATCTGGATTTCTTCGTCATAGTTTTCATTGATGATATCTTTGTATACTCGTGGAGCTATGGTGAGCATGACCAACAGCTGAGGATAGTGCTCAAAACATTAAGAGATAATCGGCTTTATGCCAAGTTCTCAAAGTGCGAGTTCAGGCTTGAGACTGTAGCATTCTTGGAGCACGTGGTGTCCAAGGATGGCATTATGGTGGATTCGGTGAAGATTGAGGTTATTCGTGATTGGGCTAGGCCCACTTCTATAACTGAGGTTTGGAGCTTCGTTGGATTGGCAGGGTACTACAGGTGCTTTGTCGAGGGTTTTTCCGCTATAGCAGCACTTCTGACTTATTTGACTCGCCAGGATGTTCCCTTTGTGTGGTCGGTGGAGTGTGAGAGGAGCTTTTTGAGGCTCAAGGAGTTGCTTACCACCGATCCTATATTGACTCTTCCAGTTGAGGGTGGGATTATGCCATTGAAGGAGCAGAAGATGCTCTGGGTGTTCCTCAGATTATCACCACCGAGGTTTTGAGGGGCTGTCGGGGAGGACGCCCATGAGTTTATCACCACTTGCTGGGAGAGAATGTAGACCTTGGGTCTAGTGAGGACTAGAGGAGCCGACTTCATGGCTTACCAACTAGACGGACTAGCCATGCAGTGGTGGAGTTCGTTTATGGAGTTCAGGCCTGCTGGATACTCACCAGTATCTTAGACAGAATTTTCTGAGGTTTTTCTAGCCCGATTTATTCCACGTAGCATCAGGGACCGACTCCGTGATGAGTTCTCTTGGTTGGAGCAGGGCTCCATCACAGTGTCCGAGTATGAGGCCAGGTTCCTTGAGCTATCCCATCATGCTACCATGATTCGGCCTACAAAGGAGAAACGGGTCTAATGCTTTGTTAGAGGGTTGAGGCTGTTGCGAGGATTGAGTCGCAATCTATGTTGTCAGTGGGCCATTCATTTTTAGATGTGGTAGACCATGCCTGTACTATTGAGCACCTTCGTCGCGAGGCCCACGGGAGCAGCGGTAGGAGGGCCAGTCCAGATGATAGTTTTGGCAGGGCCGGTCATAGGTCGAGGAATTCTCGAGATCAGGGTTTTGAGAGGTTTCGGTCAGGGCAGACCAACTGTCCATTCCAGACTTCCTTGCAGATCTCCGAGGGTGATCAGCATCACCAGAGTGGGCATAGTGCCGGCTCGAGTCTGGGTCGAGATGGTTTCCAGTTAGGTTCATCAGGTCGGGGTGGTCGGCCTTCACGGTGAGCAGAGCTTCATAGGGTTTCTTTACTTGTGGAGAGCTCGGTCACTGGGCCAGGGAGTGCCTTTTATCTTGATCAGCCTTACCGGCTCAGCAGCCAGCTAGACTAGTGTGAGTGGTAGCACCTCTAGCTAGAGGAGGAGGTCAGCAGCAGGGTGCTCGGGGAGGCAGGTCAGGAGGTAGAGTGGATGCTTAGGGTAGAGGCACCCAGGGCCATTTCTATACGGCTCCAGCTAGAGCAGAGATCGAGGCGTCTGATGCGGTGATCACAAGTACGGTTCTTTTATGCCATCAGCCCAATTCAGCATTATTTGATCATGGATCTACTTATTCATATGTCTCTGATTATTGTGTGCCTCGTTTGAGAGTGAGTCCTGAGCCCTTATCTGTGCCTTTGCTTGTTTCAACCCAAGTATGGGATTCTTTAGTAGTGGATCGGTTGTGTAGATCTTTTTTGGTGACCATTCAGGGGAAGGACACTCTGGTTGATCTTGTTGTGCTTTGTATGGTGGATTTTGATGTGATTTTTTGCATGAATTGGCTATCGCCTCACCGGGCTGTCTTGGATTGTTATGCCAAGACCTTGACTTTAGCCATGCCAGGTATCCCACCGGTGGTGTGGCAGGGTTCTTGTAGTCGCACACTAGTTAGGGTGACTTTGTATGTTCGGGCCAGGAGGGTTGTGGCTAGCAGATGTTTGGCATACTTGGCCTATATTAGAGATGTGAGTTGGGAAGGCCCTACAGTTGATTCAGTACCTATTGTCTGAGAGTTCACAGATGTGTTTCCTGCCGATCTTCCTGGCCTACCCCCAGGGCGAGATATTGATTTTTTTATAGACATGGAGCCGGGAAATCGACCTATTTCTATCCCTCCGTATCGTATGGCACCTGCCAAGCTCAGGGAGCTCAATGATTAGCTTCAGGATCTCTTGGGTAAGGGATTCATCCGGCCCAATGTGTCACCTTGGGGTGGCCCAGTCCTTTTTGTGAAGAAGAAGGATGGCACCATGCAGATGTATGTTTACTACAGGCAGTTGAATAAGGTGACGGTGAAATACCATTATCCTATGCCTCGTATTGATGATCTATTCGACAAGCTTCAGGGTGCCGCTATGTTTTCAAAAATTGATTTGAGATTCGGGTACCATCCGCTGAGAATTAGAGTAGCGGATATCCCTAAGTCAACATTCAGGACTCAATACAGCCATTATGAGTTCCTAGTGATATTTTTTGGGTTGACTAATGTCCCTGTCTCCTTTATGGACTTGATTACTCGTGTATTCAGGTAGTATTTGGACTCCTTTGTTATAGTTTTCATTGATGACATCTTGGTATACTCGCCTAGCCATAGTGAGCATGAGCAGCATTTGCGGATAGTGCTCCAGATATTGAGAGATCAGCGGCTTTATGCCAAGTTCTCAAAGTGTTAGTTTTGGCTTGAGTTTGTAGCATTCTTGGGGCACGTGGTGTCCAAGGATGGCATTATGGTAGATCCGGCGAAGATTGAGGCTATTCGTAGTTGGGCTAGGCCTACTTCTGTGAATGAGATTCGGAGCTTCGTCAGATTCGTAGGGTATTACAGGCACTTTGTCAAGGGTTTCTCCACTATAGCAGCACCACTGACTCGGTTGACTCGCCAGGTTGTTCCCTTTGTGTGCTTGGTGGAGTGTGAGAGGAGCTTTCTGAGGCTCAAGGAGTTGCTTACCACCGCTCCTATATTTACTCTTCTAATTGAGGGCGAGGGATTCACTGTTTATTATGACTCATCCGATGTTGGTTCGGGTTCTTTGTTGATACAGCAGGGCCGGGTTTATGCTTATGCGTCGAGGCAACTTAAGTTGCGTGAGTGCAACTACCCCACTCATGATCTGGAGTTGGCAGCGGTAGTTTTCGCGCTTAAGATCTAGAGGCATTACCTTTATGGAGTTCATTGTGACATTTGTACCTATCACAGGAGCCGTCAGTACATTATGAGTCCGAGGGACCTTAATTCGAGGGAGCACCATTGGATTGAGCTCCTGAAGGACTATGACGTCTATATTCTCTACCATCCGGGCAAGGTGAATGTAGTAGCGGACGCCTTGAGTTGGAAGGTAGGGAGTATGGGTAGTCTAGCCTTCCAATCTGGTTTGGAGTGGCCCTTGATTTTTGACATTCAGTCCTTAGCCAATCGGATGGTCAGACTTGATGTTTTAGATTCCAGCCTAGTGTTAGCTTATGTGGGGGTTCAGTCATCGCTTCTTGATCATATCCTTAGTCGTCAGTTCGAGGATGAGTCTTTGGTGGCTCTTAGAGTTAGTGTTTTGGCGGGTGATGTTGGCTAGGTGTCCTTAGATTCATATGGGGTTTTGAGATTTGCTGGCCATTTGTGTGTTACGGGAGTTGGTGATTTGATTCAGCTGATCCTTAGCGAGGCCCATGACACCAAGTATTCTATCCATCCGGGCACAGCTAAGATGTATCGTGACTTGAGGCAGCACTATTGGTGGAGCGGTATGAGGAGAGACATTTCAGACTACGTATCCCATTGCTTATGTTGCCAGCAGGTGAAGGCCGAGCATTTGAGGCATGGTGGAGAGTTGCAGAGATTAACCATTCTTGAGTGGAAGTGGGAGAGTATCACCATGGACTTTGTTGTTGGGTTGCCACGGACTTCCAGAGGTGTTGACAGCATTTGGTTTATCGTGGATCAATTGACCAAGTCAGCACACTTGCTTGCAGTTCATTCTTCCTTCAGTGCTGAGAGGTTGGCCCGTATCTACATTAGGGAGGTAGTCCGTCTTCATGGTGTGCCTGTTTCTATCATCTCAGACCGGGATTCGCAGTTCACTTCTAGCTTTTAGAGAGTATTTCAGGAGGAGTTAGGCACCCGTGTCGACCTTAGCACAACTTTTCACCCGCAGATTGATGGCCAGTTGGAGTGTACTATTCAGGTTCTTGAGGATATGTTGCGGGCATGTGTTATAGATTTTGGAGGTCAGTGGGATCAGTTCTTTCATTTGGCGGAGTTTGCGTACAACAATAGTTACCATTCCAGCATTCAGATGGCCCCTTTTTGGGCCTTATATTGTAGGCGTTGTCGCACTCTAGTTGGTTGGTTTTAGTCTACGGAGCCTAGGCCGCGTGGTACGGACTTGTTTTAGGAGTCCTTAGAGCATGTATGGTTGATTCAGGATCAGCTCAGGACACCTCAGTGTAGACAACGGAGTTATAGAGACTACAAGCGCCGACCGTTGAAATTTATCGTGGGTGATAGGGTATTCCTCCGAGTGTCGCACATGAAGGGCGTGATGAGTTTTGGGAGGCGGGGCAAGCTTAGCCCCAGGTATATTGGGCCTTTTGAGATTTTGAGGGCAGTTGGTGAGGTGACTTATGAGTTAGCTTTGCCTCGAACATTCTCAGCTATTCATCAAGTTTTCCATGTTTCGATGCTGTGCCGGTATGTTCCAGATGCGTCTCAGGTGCTCCAGTATGATGCCGTTTGGTTGGATGATCGTCTGACCTACATTGAGGAGCCAGTTGCTATTTTGGCAAGAGATTTGTGGTAGTTGAGGTCGAGAGTCATTCATGTAGTTAAGGTCCATTGGAGGCACCATCCAGTTGATGAGGCTACCTGGGAGTCCGAGAGGGAGATGCGGGAGCAGTTCCCCAGCTTATTGGAGCCCTCATGTACTTCTTGATCCTTACTTTCACGGATGAAAGTCTTTTTAGTAGTGGATGTTGTAATGACCCTCCAGGTCATTTCTATGTTGATGCCTTCTTTCTATTGTTTAGAGCGTTCCTATAGCTACCCCAAGTCATTTCTGACTTGCTGGCATTGACTATTCGGTCGCTTGGTTGTTTGTTTGATTTTTATCCATGTTTCCCTATTTTTGAGCTTTTGAACCTTGAAAAGTTGATTTTGGTCATAACTTCACGTTAACGACCTCAGATGGGACGGTTCCATCAGCTTTGGAGAGGCAAAATTAGGCTAGAAGCATGGTTTGCCCAAGTCCCGGGGTTTCCGGTTTGATTTTGGGGCTAGTTAGCTCTTTTGCATTTGAAAATTGGCTTAAGGTTGACTTTGGTTTGTCTAGAATGACCCTTCAAGAACTTCCGGGAGCTTCCGATCAAAATCCAAGGCTTCCGGTAGAAATTGGCTAAAATGGCCCAATGGGTGTAGGACCCACTTTTGGTCGAAACGACCTCGTATGGAAATTTCAACTGCGCCATTGAGTCCGGAACGTTGAATTTGAGGGGGTAGCATATCTCGTTTGTGTGCACGGGGTTCTGAACGAATTTCGGGCACCCCGTCAGAGTTTTGGAGTTGCCAAAACTCAATTGTTGCAGCTGTGTTTTAGTGCAGACATCCTATCTCTCTACGTTCGCATGATAGCCTCCGTATTCACGGAGGAGAGAGGGACTTTACTCGGCACTCGCGGGCAAGAGGCCGCATTCACGGAGGTCTGGACGCCAGAGCTCCGCATTCGCGTGAGCTTCTCTGCGTTCGCGGAGGTCTATGGCGTGTGGGGTCCCTTGATCTCCGCATTCGCGAGCCTGGGGCCACGTTCGCGAAGTTCTGTGTGTTTAGGGAGTTCTTGTTCTCTGCATTCGCGGAGCTGTGGAGGGCTTCTCTCCGCATTCGCGGAGAAGAGCGTGGATCAATGGCTATTTAAAAGAGGTCGAGGTTCATTTGGTTCTTATCTTCAAAAATTCATATATCCCTCCTCAGTTGTCTGTTTTCGGTGATTCAAAGTCCCAGGTGTTAAGAATCTCATTGGCTTCGTGGGTTTTTGATTGGTTAGAGTTGGGTTCTCCTCGATTGTCATGAATTCGAGGCGTAAGTTTCTTTCTTGGTAGCTACTTTTGTGTTTCTTCTACTCTGTTTTCTTCGTTTAGAGCTTATTTGTGGGCTGTGTGGGGCTAGTATAATGCTGTAGGTTGGGTTGTTGGCTTTGATTGTTGGTATTTGTGTTGTGAATTATCAGTTGGGTGGTTATCTATTGTTGCATGCGTGGGTTCGGGATATTCGCTTGATTTCTGTGATTGCTTTGGCCTTAGAATAGGCTAGGATAGAATTGTTTTAGTCATATGCACCTGGTTGACTTGAGTATGTATCCGACGTCGTTTCAGATGGACTAGGTCCTTGTAGAATGGTTTAGCAGACTTGGGTCTGATAGTTGAACCTTAGTTTAGGCGCTTTTTCGCTATCGGACCTTATGACCCCTTTTCTCTATTTTCAGCGATTCTGAGTTATTGCTTGAAGATTTCGCTGTTGCACCGACTGTCGGTTGGTTTGTACTAGGCTGGGAGCCTTCGGTTGATACTCTTCTGGGAGCTGCGGCCCGTGGTGTTTAGCTTTGCAATGTATTATTTAGTGGTGACTTTATTCGGTTCGAGGTTGTGGGCTCCAGTACGTGGCTGCTGGTACTCGGTTAGCATTCGGTATTTCCAGCGCAAGCTGTTTGGGGTAGCCGGCAAGTTCCGATCCACATCTGACGTTACGCGATTGCAGCCAGGTATTTCCAAGGCGAGATCTTTGAGTGCAGGCTACTAGTCCAAGCTGCATAGCTGACGTTATCCGATTTGAGCGGGTATTTCAAGCTTTAGACTGTCGAGCGTAGGTTGTTTATTCTAGTCCAAGGCTGAGGTTACGCGGGTGGGACCCGATAATGCCAGCTTGGGGCTGATAATTTAGCTGGGGCAAAGTGTTTTTCCAACTCGAGGTTGACGTTAACCGATTAGAGTCTTGTATTTCCAGCTCGTCGCTGATGATTGGGCTATGCCCAGGTATTGTTCCGGCTCAAGGCTGACGTTACCCGGTTAAAGTCAGGTATTTCTAGCTCGTGATCGATGACTTAGTGGGGCCCATATGTTATCTTTTTGGGTCCGAGACCCATAGGTGTTGAGGCTTCGAGTGGTGTTTTCCTTTGTGTCTGTAGAATAACTCTTATGTGTGTACCTATTAGGCTTATGGGGGGTCCATTTCGGTTTTATTTTAAACTTGCACATGAGTGTGCCCAGCGGGTCTTATAGGGGGCTCAGCTAGGTTTAGCTTAGTTGTTCTTTTTGCTTTTGGTTTTCTCTGCTTCGGTTTTCCCGTTGACCTCTATTTGTGCTGATTCTATCTTGTCTCCTAGTTTTACCTTTCTTACTCAGTCAGCCTTTGATGCCTATTGGGTACCTGTTGTTTTGGTACTCATGCTACACTCTGCATATGTTTTCGTGATGCAGGCCCTAGCACCAATTATCAGCGTTGAGATCGAGCCTACAGGTGTCTGCTAAGGAAAAGAAGGTGAGCACATGGCGTTTTGGGATTACCTCTCTCCTTCTGTATTTATATTTTGACTTGTCTTTTGTTTTCGATACAGTTTTTTTCCGCGGTCCACTTTTGGGACTTGTACTCTTGTTAGTAGTTCTATACTTGTGACTTTCAGGTTTTTGGAGGTGTTTTGTGTATATAGTTTGTTTCGCTTCCGCTTTCTTATGTGTTGTATTTGTTACTTCCGCTTAGTTGAGGATTAGTTTCCACCTTTAGTCCCATTACTGTTCAGTTTCGGGATAGGGTTTGGCTGGCCTACGGGTGGGTTGGTAGGCGCCATCATGACTTGAAAAATCAGGCCGTGACAAGTTGGTATCAGAGCCTAGGTTCGTTGGTCTCACTTGTACATAACAAGCATCTAGTAGAGTCTTTATGATCGGCACGGAGATGTCTGTTACTTATCTTCGGGAGGCTACAGGTTGTCCTTAGGATGTTTTCTTGTTTTGATCCATGTTTGTGCGTTGTGCCTGATTGGTTCAATGAAATCTCATTTGTTTCACTCTGTTGCAGGATGGCTGACACACGCAGTGGAGGTCGACCCTGAGGTCGAGGTGGTGCTGCAAAAGCAGGCCGAGGTAGAGCGAGGACTCCGAAACCAGAGCCGTAGCCTCGGGGAGAGCAGATACCTCCCCAGTTGGTGGGGCAGGGACCAACGCAGCCACCGCCCGCACCAGTTGTTTCCCCAGATCTTCAGGGCATGCTTTCCTAGATTCTAGCTGCTATTGGGGTATGCAACAGCAACAGTCGGCCTCAGTGCAAGTTCCAGAGCTGGTTCCAGCACAACAGGACCAGCCTGCGGTAGCAGCCCCAGAGGTTCTTCAGCCGCTAGTACCGGCCGTGGTTCAGCCGGACCCTTTGGATGGGATTATGCCATTGAAGGAGCAGAAGATGCTCTGGGTGTTCCTTAGATTATCACCACCGAGGTTTTGAGGGGCTGTCGGGGAGGACGCCCATGAGTTTATCACCACTTGCTGGGAGAGAATGTAGACCTTGGGTCTAGTGAGGACTAGAGGAGCCGACTTCATGGCTTACCAACTAGACGGACTAGCCATGCAGTGGTGGAGTTCGTTTATGGAGTTCAGGCCAGCTGGATACTCACCAGTATCTTAGACAGAATTTTCTGAGGTTTTTCTAGCCCGATTTATTCCACGTAGCATCAGGGACCGACTCCGTGATGAGTTCTCTTGGTTGGAGCAGGGCTCCATCACAGTGTCCGAGTATGAGGCCAGGTTCCTTGAGCTATCCCATCATGCTACCATGATTCGGCCTACAAAGGAGAAACGGGTCTAATGCTTTGTTAGAGGGTTGAGGCTGTTGCGAGGATTGAGTCGCAATCTATGTTGTCAGTGGGCCATTCATTTTTAGATGTGGTAGACCATGCTTGTACTATTGAGCACCTTCGTCGCGAGGCCCACGGGAGCAGCGGTAGGAGGGCCAGTCCAGATGATAGTTTTGGCAGGGCCGGTCATAGGTCGAGGAATTCTCGAGATCAGGGTTTTGAGAGGTTTCGGTCAGGGCAGACCAACTGTCCATTCCAGACTTCCTTGCAGATCTCCGAGGGTGATCAGCATCACCAAAGTGGGCATAGTGCCGGCTCGAGTCCGGGTCGAGATGGTTTCCAGTTAGGTTCATCAGGTCGGGGTGGTCGGCCTTCACGGTGAGCAGAGCTTCATAGGGTTTCTTTACTTGTGGAGAGCTCGGTCACTGGGCCAGGGAGTGCCTTTTATCTTGATCAGCCTTACCGGCTCAGCAGCCAGCTAGACTAGTGTGAGTGGTAGCACCTCTAGCTAGAGGAGGAGGTCAGCAGCAGGGTGCTCGGGGAGGCAGGTCAGGAGGTAGAGTGGATGCTTAGGGTAGAGGCACCCAGGGCCATTTCTATACGGCTCCAGCTAGAGCAGAGATCGAGGCGTCTGATGCGGTGATCACAAGTACGGTTCTTTTATGCCATCAGCCCAATTCAGCATTATTTGATCATGGATCTACTTATTCATATGTCTCTGATTATTGTGTGCCTCGTTTGAGAGTGAGTCCTGAGCCCTTATCTGTGCCTTTGCTTGTTTCAACCCAAGTATGGGATTCTTTAGTAGTGGATCGGTTGTGTAGATCTTTTTTGGTGACCATTCAGGGGAAGGACACTCTGGTTGATCTTGTTGTGCTTTGTATGGTGGATTTTGATGTGATTTTTTGCATGAATTGGCTATCGCCTCACCGGGCTGTCTTGGATTGTTATGCCAAGACCTTGACTTTAGCCATGCCAGGTATCCCACCGGTGGTGTGGCAGGGTTCTTGTAGTCGCACACTAGTTAGGGTGACTTTGTATGTTCGGGCCAGGAGGGTTGTGGCTAGCAGATGTTTGGCATACTTGGCCTATATTAGAGATGTGAGTTGGGAAGGCCCTACAGTTGATTCAGTACCTATTGTCTGAGAGTTCACAGATGTGTTTCCTGCCGATCTTCCTGGCCTACCCCCAGGGCGAGATATTGATTTTTTTATAGACATGGAGCCGGGAAATCGACCTATTTCTATCCCTCCGTATCGTATGGCACCTGCCAAGCTCAGGGAGCTCAATGATTAGCTTCAGGATCTCTTGGGTAAGGGATTCATCCGGCCCAATGTGTCACCTTGGGGTGGCCCAGTCCTTTTTGTGAAGAAGAAGGATGGCACCATGCAGATGTATATTTACTACAGGCAGTTGAATAAGGTGACGGTGAAATACCATTATCCTATGCCTCGTATTGATGATCTATTCGACAAGCTTCAGGGTGCCGCTATGTTTTCAAAAATTGATTTGAGATTCGGGTACCATCCGCTGAGAATTAGAGTAGCGGATATCCCTAAGTCAACATTCAGGACTCAATACAGCCATTATGAGTTCCTAGTGATATTTTTTGGGTTGACTAATGTCCCTGTCTCCTTTATGGACTTGATTACTCGTGTATTCAGGTAGTATTTGGACTCCTTTGTTATAGTTTTCATTGATGACATCTTGGTATACTCGCCTAGCCATAGTGAGCATGAGCAGCATTTGCGGATAGTGCTCCAGATATTGAGAGATCAGCGGCTTTATGCCAAGTTCTCAAAGTGTTAGTTTTGGCTTGAGTTTGTAGCATTCTTGGGGCACGTGGTGTCCAAGGATGGCATTATGGTAGATCCGGCGAAGATTGAGGCTATTCGTAGTTGGGCTAGGCCTACTTCTGTGAATGAGATTCGGAGCTTCGTCAGATTCGTAGGGTATTACAGGCACTTTGTCAAGGGTTTCTCCACTATAGCAGCACCACTGACTCGGTTGACTCGCCAGGTTGTTCCCTTTGTGTGCTTGGTGGAGTGTGAGAGGAGCTTTCTGAGGCTCAAGGAGTTGCTTACCACCGCTCCTATATTTACTCTTCTAATTGAGGGCGAGGGATTCACTGTTTATTATGACTCATCCGATGTTGGTTCGGGTTCTTTGTTGATACAGCAGGGCCGGGTTTATGCTTATGCGTCGAGGCAACTTAAGTTGCGTGAGTGCAACTACCCCACTCATGATCTGGAGTTGGCAGCGGTAGTTTTCGCGCTTAAGATCTAGAGGCATTACCTTTATGGAGTTCATTGTGACATTTGTACCTATCACAGGAGCCGTCAGTACATTATGAGTCCGAGGGACCTTAATTCGAGGGAGCACCATTGGATTGAGCTCCTGAAGGACTATGACGTCTATATTCTCTACCATCCGGGCAAGGTGAATGTAGTAGCGGACGCCTTGAGTTGGAAGGTAGGGAGTATGGGTAGTCTAGCCTTCCAATCTGGTTCGGAGTGGCCCTTGATTTTTGACATTCAGTCCTTAGCCAATCGGATGGTCAGACTTGATGTTTTAGATTCAAGCCTAGTGTTAGCTTATGTGGGGGTTCAGTCATCGCTTCTTGATCATATCCTTAGTCGTCAGTTCGAGGATGAGTCTTTGGTGGCTCTTAGAGTTAGTGTTTTGGCGGGTGATGTTGGCTAGGTGTCCTTAGATTCATATGGGGTTTTGAGATTTGCTGGCCATTTGTGTGTTACGGGAGTTGGTGATTTGATTCAGCTGATCCTTAGCGAGGCCCATGACACCAAGTATTCTATTCATCCGGGCACAGCTAAGATGTATTGTGACTTGAGGCAGCACTATTGGTGGAGCGGTATGAGGAGAGACATTTCAGACTACGTATCCCATTGCTTATGTTGCCAGCAGGTGAAGGCCGAGCATTTGAGGCATGGTGGAGAGTTGCAGAGATTAACCATTCTTGAGTGGAAGTGGGAGAGTATCACCATGGACTTTGTTGTTGGGTTGCCACGGACTTCCAGAGGTGTTGACAGCATTTGGTTTATCGTGGATCAATTGACTAAGTCAGCACACTTGCTTGCAGTTCATTCTTCCTTCAGTGCTGAGAGGTTGGCCCGTATCTACATTAGGGAGGTAGTCCGTCTTCATGGTGTGCCTGTTTCTATCATCTCAGACCGGGATTAGCAGTTCACTTCTAGCTTTTAGAGAGTATTTCAGGAGGAGTTAGGCACCCGTGTCGACCTTAGCACAACTTTTCACCCGCAGATTGATGGCCAGTTGGAGTGTACTATTCAGGTTCTTGAGGATATGTTGCGGGCATGTGTTATAGATTTTGGAGGTCAGTGGGATCAGTTCTTTCATTTGGCGGAGTTTGCGTACAACAATAGTTACCATTCCAGCATTCAGATGGCCCCTTTTTGGGCCTTATATTGTAGGCGTTGTCGCACTCTAGTTGGTTGGTTTTAGTCTACGGAGCCTAGGCCGCGTGGTACGGACTTGTTTTAGGAGTCCTTAGAGCATGTATGGTTGATTCAGGATCAGCTCAGGACACCTCAGTGTAGACAACGGAGTTATAGAGACTACAAGCGCCGACCGTTGAAATTTATCGTGGGTGATAGGGTATTCCTCCGAGTGTCGCACATGAAGGGCGTGATGAGTTTTGGGAGGCGGGGCAAGCTTAGCCCCAGGTATATTGGGCCTTTTGAGATTTTGAGGGCAGTTGGTGAGGTGACTTATGAGTTAGCTTTGCCTCGAACATTCTCAGCTATTCATCAAGTTTTCCATGTTTCGATGCTGTGCCGGTATGTTCCAGATGCGTCTCAGGTGCTCCAGTATGATGCCATTTGGTTGGATGATCGTCTGACCTACATTGAGGAGCCAGTTGCTATTTTGGCAAGAGATTTGTGGTAGTTGAGGTCGAGAGTCATTCATGTAGTTAAGGTCCATTGGAGGCACCATCCAGTTGATGAGGCTACCTGGGAGTCCGAGCGGGAGATGCGGGAGCAGTTCCCCAGCTTATTTGAGCCCTCATGTACTTCTTGATCCTTACTTTCACGGATGAAAGTCTTTTTAGTAGTGGATGTTGTAATGACCCTCCAGGTCATTTCTATGTTTTCGAAGGAGTATTAGGCTTGAAAGGCCTCATTTTTTCCCTGTAAAAATTCTCTTGTTAGAAAATCAGGTAAAGAGTTATTTTCTCCTTTTATAAAATCAATTTGAAAATCAAAGCTAGATAGTAGAGCTTGCCATCTAGCAAATATTTGTTTTGACACTAAATTTTTAACATCCTTTTGTAAAATTTCTTTAGCTGATTTACAATCAACTCTTAATAAAAATTCTTTGTTTATTAAGTCATCTTGAAATTTTGTGATACATAGCACTATAGACAAGATTTCTTTTTTAACAGTAGAATAATTCTTTTGAGCAGAATTCCAGATTCCTGAAGTAAAACGAACTAATTGTTCGGGAGATTCTAAAGAACTTCTTTGTTTCAGGATACCTCCATATCCTAAGTCAGAAGCATCAGTTTCTACAATCATAAAATCATTAGGATTAGGAATTCCTAGACAAGGAAGACTTTGAACTAATTTCTTAACAGTTATGACTGCCTGAGTTTGATCATCTCCCCAAGGGACAGGATTTTTCTTGAGCCTTTTATATAAAGGTTCACAAACTTGTCTGACTTTAGGAATAAAATCAGCAACATAATTTAAACTTCCTAAAAACCTCTGCAATTGGGTTTTATCAATAATTTCATTAGGAAACTTAGAGGAGAACTCAATGGCTCTACAGATAGGTTTGTAACTACCTTGATAAAGATCATGGCCGATTTTATAAGATATTCTCGATTTACTATCAAGAGAATTTTATCTCCATTTGAATGGTATACTGATCATTTACATACTCCAGTATCCTTGTCCATGCCGCACAAGCCACAAACTTATAATTGGCATGACTACAAAGCAGCTTGGTTCAATTTTATGTATCTTAGGCCAAGACACACTTGGTTTATTAAATACTATCCAAAAATAATTAAGTCAATTATCCCTAAATGGTTCTACGAATGGTGGAATATTTTTGGAGGAAATCTGCAGATTTTACCACAACAATTTCACATCAGGTTCACTGAGTTCCAAAGTACTACAGATATATCTACTCTCCCAGAGTATATCAAATTATGTAAATTCTTTGTTCAGAAAAAGATAGCGATTATCTACAGAGTATATTATCGGCTTATCGGCTAACTCTGTACAAGTGAGACCAACGAACCTGGCTCGGATACCAACTTTTCACGACTCAATCTCTCAAGTCATAATGGCGCCTACCACCCCACTAGTAAGCCAGCCAAAACACTATCCCATAATTTAATTGTAATGGGACTGAGGGTGGAAACTAACCTCAACTAAGCAGAAAAATAAAATGAGAACACACAAGAGAAGGCGAAAACATAAAATGAGAACACACAAGAGAAGGTGGAAACAAAACCAAAACTATATATATACAAGAAACCTCCCAGAACCTGGAAGTCACAAGTACAGAATTGCTAACAAGAGTACAAATTCAAAAAGTGGACCATAGAAATAATCTGTCTCGAAAGCAAAAAACAAGTCAAAATATAAATACAGAAGGAGACAGGTAATCCCAGAACGCCATGTGCTCACCCTCGTCTCTTGAACAGACAGTTGCAGGCTCGAACTCAACGATGATAACTGGTGCTCGGACCTGCATCACGAAAATAGATACAGAGTGTAGCATGAGTACCAAAACAACAGGTACCCAGTAGGCATCATAGGTCGATTGAGCAAGAATGGTAAAAATAGGCAGACAAGTTAGAATCAAACACAACAGATTCAAACATAACATAATAGAGTAAACGGAAAGTAATCTAAGAATATCACAACTAAACCTAACTGGGGCCCCCATAAGACTCGCTAGGCTCACTCAAGCAGAGAAAAACAAAAACCCGAACGCACCCCCATTAGTCTGACAGGTACACAGAGAATCTACGCTACGAAAACAAGGGAACCCAACTCCAAAAACCTTAACACCTATGGGCCTCGAACCCAATCATCAGTCTCAAGATGGAAATAACAGACTCTAACCGTGTAACGTTAGCCTCGGACTGGAGATAACGGCCTCAAACCATAAATAATAGAACTTGGGCCTCGAACCCAAACCATAAGTCTCAAGCTGGAAATAACAAAATTTAACCGTGTAATGTTAGCCTCGGACTGGAAATAATGGCCCGAACCATAAATAATAGAACATGGGCCTCGAACCCAACCATTAGTCTCAAGCTGGAAATAAAGGACTCTAACCGTGTAACGTCAGCCTCGGACTGGAAATAAGAACCCTCGTTCAACAATCTCAAGCTGGAAATAACAGATTCTAACCGTGTAACATTAGCCTCGGACTAGAGCTAGCCGCCTCGAACCGAATAAAGCCACCACCAACCAACTCAGTACAAGGCTAGACACAGCAGGAAGCCGCCCCCATAAGGATATCAACCAAAAGCTCCCAGCCTAGCAAAACCCAACCGTCAAATGGTGCAATAGCAAAATCTTCCGGCAGCACCCCAGAACCGCAGAGATAGGAAGAGAGAGGATAGACAAACCGAAAAGCCACGAGTTCGCCTAAACTAAGGCCCATACTATCAGACCCAAGTTTTCTGTACCAGTCTAAAAGGATCTAGTACATCCAAACCGACGTCGGATACATACTACAGTCAACCAAGTGCATGGGACTAAGGCAACATTACCCTAACCTATTCTAAGGTCGAAAATCACCGCAATCAACAAAACACAAAAAACAATAACCCAAACCCACGCATGCACCAACATATAACCACCCAACAGATAACCCACAACAAATCATCAACATCCTAAGTCAACAACCCATACTAAAGTATGATACAAGCCTCTTACAGTAAAAAAATCATCTCTAATCGAAGAAATCAGAAAAGAAGAGCAGAAATACTAGCTACCCAACCCAGATTCGCACAAGTCAACAAGCAATTACGCATTCAAGCTCAATCTAGGAAGAAGGGAAGCCGTAACCTACCAAAAGGCCGATCATGTTCGTTCCAAGTCACTCTGCCAGAGTTTTCCCATTTCAGACGGCCTTAGACTGCTGTCACGCTGTAAAAATAGAGTCACAGCGTCAATATAGACGTTTAGACACAAGAATCATCAAAATTGGAGATAGACCAATTTCGGAGTCAAAATAAGGAAATGTGAGACCCGCTCTGGATTTTTTTAATTGACTCCGTGAAGAGGTCCCAAATCCTCTCCCAAACTTGTATTCCAAAATGGAACATCCATCATGACTCGGAACAACTTCCAACAGCCAACAACAAGAAACGTAAAACTTTACAAAATAGGCCTAGGATAGCAACTTACACCTCCAATTCATGGAAATCGAGGAACACCCACCATTCTCCGGGCTAAGACCCACACAACCAACGCAAATCAAAATGCCCGAGACTTCGAATCACCAAAAACCAACAAAAGATGAGGGAGATATGAATTTCTAAATATTCCATCCAAATGAGCTCTGACCTCACTTTTATAAGCACTGTCATTCGCTGAACTCCACAAACGCGGTCAGGACTCCGCGAACGCGGAGGAATAACAAGCACTACTCCACAAACACGGACAGGGGCTCGCGAATGCAGAGAGAAGGAATTCACACCTCTGTGAATGCGGAGAGAGGACTCCCGCAGGCCTCCAGACCTCCACAAACGCGGAGAAGGATAACTCAAACCTCCACGAACGTGGAACCTAGCCCGCGAACATGGAGCCTAGCCCATGAAGGCGGAGAAGACAGGCCCACACCTCCGCGAATGCGGAGCCAATTCCATTAACGCGGAGAAGGAATGGGTCTGCAACATCAGCTGTGCACCAGTTGAGTTTTCGACAATTAAAAAAGTTCGACGGGGTGCTCAGAATTCGTTCGGAAACCCGTGCACGCAAATAAAATATGCTACCCCATCAAGTTTGATGTTTCGGACTGAATGGTGCAATCGAAATTTCTATACGAGGTTGATTAGATGAAAAGTGGGTCCCACACTCAATGGGCCATTTTAGTCAAATTCTACCGGAGGCATCGTAATTTGATCGAAAGCTCCCAGAAGTTCTTGAAGGGTAATTCTAGACCAAATTTGGCATTCCAGAACTAACTGCGCTAACGGAATTCTCATCCGAGTGCGTTTACCAAGAATATTGACCAAAGGCAACTTTAAGCCAAATTTCGAGGCTAAATAGCTAACTGGCCTCAAAATCATACCAGAAGCCCCGGTACTCGGGCCAACCATGCTTCTAGCCTAATTTTACAGTTTCGGAGTTGATTGAAAGGTCAAAATTCCTAGCTAAGGTCATTTACGTGAAGTTATGATACCGAAATCAACTTTTCAAGGTTCAAAAGCTCTAGAACAAGAAAATAGGGATAAAAACTAAACGAAAGACCAGGCGACAAAACCTACAGTGCCAGCAAGTCAAAAATGACTTGGGGTCGCTACAGGAAGCTCTAAACAACAAAAAAAAGGCACAAACACACAAATGACCTGAAGGGTCATTACACTTTGTCTTAATTGACTCTAGCTGTTGGATCCACCTAAGCTCATGATTATGACCCTTACATTGGCAATTAGGACACTCTTTTTTTGTGTTGGAGTAGTACACTAAACTCCATGTTATAGATCACGTGGTTTATGTCGGTTAGCGGTATCTCCCTCAAATGATTATAATTATGAATTTCATAATATTGCATGACCTTATACTATGTTTTCAGAATCAGATTATCAATTTTCATGTCATGCTTACTTGGTCATTGCATTATCATGTTTTCAGACTTATCATGTTATCACATCAAGATTATTGCATTTCCCCATAGTACATAGCTAGAAATAGTGAATCCATGCAATGCCTATAATTGGATTAATTGTTTTGCTACCTAGCAAGGTTTGATAGAACTAATTGAGATATATTTTCCTATGTTTGAAAAAAGTAGCTAGCTTCCACCACATTTGGGGTACCCTGTTGACCAGTTCTCCGCATTCACGGGTCAGTTGATCGTGTTCACAGAGAATAATTTCTCTACAAGATTTAACCGATCCATTGCAACTCAATATCCTTAAACTCATTCATGGGTAAAATCATATATGCCTGGGAATCACAATTATCCACCTACTTCTTTCGAACATAGGCAAATATTTCTAGCTATAATCCGATGTTTGAGTTGTTACACCTCAAATTATGCACTAATTAACTTTTCCCAACCTCAATTGATTCTTTCAAACTCAATCAAAATAAATGGGCAAGTCAAATGGGTGATAAACTCCATTAGGAAAACAATTTAAGCATGAAATTAGTTAGATATTCAAAAACTCATTTCATAAATGAGAATCATTAAAATAATTATTAAAGCAAAAGAATAAAATCAACAACTCTATTTCTAGCACAACACCCCAAATCTCCTATGATCAATCATATCCACAATTCAAGCAATACAAAGCTAAAAAATGAAGAAGGAGTAAAAATTACTATAATGAAGCTTGCAATATTCCAACCCTAAAGAGAATTATGAGGCAACTTGCTATCCAAGCCTGAAACCCCAAGCTATGAACTCTTCAAATATAAATACATTCATTAATCCTCAATAATGGATGTGTATGAGTGTATATGGGGTTTTGGGATCAAAATAGTAAACTTCTGAAAATTCCCAAGATGCTTGAAAAATTACTCTCTACATTCACAAAGGGTTCCCCGTGTTCGCGGGACTGCATTGATCGGATTGGCGCATTCACGAGCTAGTGGGGCACGTTTGCAATTAGCTGTTGACTTCAAGGCTGCATTCACGACTGGCTTCCATTGCATTCATGTTACTCTATTGACCAGTTATCCATGTTCGTGGGTCAGTTGACCGCATTTGCAGGTCAAGTGACCGCGTTTGTCGAAAATAATTTCTCTGCTAGATTTGATATTTTTTCAGTTTGTCCTCTTTTTACCTCAATTTCACTAGCTTTCTTCAAATATCTTCTAAATTAACACTTCAATTTATTTTCCTGCAAATATAAAGAAAACCCCATTAAATACACCAATTCTCACCTAAACAAGTAAAAAACATTAGTCTAATGACAAGATAAGTTGGTAAAAATATGCACTTATCATGTAGTTATTACCATGCAATGCCCATAATATTTTGTAGTTTGGATTGTAATACATAGATGTGTTTCATTTTGGTGTTGCTTTAGGGTTGTGGACATCTGACCTAACTAATGCTCAAGTTGTTTAATGGTTGTAGTATGAGACTCTACCTTCTGATTCATACCTGATATGTCATTTCGTATCTCTTTAATATTATCATCAGAAGCTTCTACTTTCTTACACACCTTGATCATCATATCTTCAAGCATAGCGAACCGTGATACTCCATGATGATTACCTGGTGGAACGTATCCACCACTCCTATCATTGCCCCAATTTTGGTCATTATACATATTTCTATTGATGTTTTTTTCCCGGTTGTAGTTTTGTCAATTGAAGTTTTTTTCCCTATTGTAGTTTCGACCTTGATTTCCTTGACCCTGTCGCCAATTATCTTGGTAGGATGCTTGAGAGTTGGTCAAAAAAAACCCCATCTGGTCATAACATAGTAGGCATCCTCATCATATATATAATCTTCATGTGTCTGTGCTTTATCCTAACAACCTATTGCATTCACTCTCTCTGAATCATTTTCTCTATGTTATTTCATCAATAGATTAAACTCAGTTCTCATTTGGGCTATCTCCTGACTTATTTCTGTCACAACCCAATTTCTCAAGTCATGATGACGCCTACCAACCCACTAGTAGGCTAGCCAAAACCCTATCCCGAGACTAAACAGTAATGGAACTAAGGGTGGAAACTAATCCATAACCAAGCGGAAGCATACTAGCGCAATCACGAAAGCTAGAACGAACCAGACTAACTATATACAACACCTCCCAAAAACTGGAAGTCACAAGTACAGAACTACTAGAAAGAGTACAAGTCACAAAAGTGGACCACTGAAACAACTGCCTCGAAAACAAAAGGCAAGCCAAAATATATAAACAGAAGGAAACTGGTGATCCCACAATGCCAAGTGCTCACCCTAGTCTCCCGAATTGACAGCTCCCGGCCCGATCTCAACGCTGATAACTGGTGCTCGGACCTGCATCACGAAAATAGATGCAGAGTGTAGTATGAGTACCAAAACAACGGGTACCCAGTAGGCATCATATGCAAACTGAGAAAGAAGAGTAAAAATAGACAGACAAGATAGAATTAGCACAAACAGAGGTCAACAGAACAGGAAAAGGAAAAGCTGAAAGGAAGCACAAAGAAATAACCAAAATAAATCCAGCTGAGCCCCCCATAAGACCCATTGGGCAAACTCGTGTGCATGTTTAAATAAAACCTAAACGGACCCCCATAAGTCTGGCAGGTACACAGAAGAGCTATTCTATATAAACAAAGGAATAACCAACTCCAGAACAACACCAGGGCCCCGCCCAATAATTACCATCAGAGCCCCGCTCAGTCATAAACATCAGAGCCTAGCTCAGTCATATATATGAGAGCCCAGCTCAGTCATAAATATCAGAGTCCAGCTCAGTCATAAATATCAGGGCCCAGCTTAGTCATCAGTCACGAGCTGGAAATGTCAGACTCTAACTGGGCAATCTCAGTCTCGGACTGGCACAAACAACCCACACTCAACAGTCTAACGCTGGAAACGCTACTTCCACCGGATACGTTTGACGCGTAGTTAGGACTAGTAGCCTATGCTCCACAGACTCGCACTAGAAATAATGGGCTGCAATCGTGTAACGTCGGCTACGGACCGGAGAGGGTAGCCTACCTCCGTCAGCCTAGCGCTGGAAATCCGGAGTGATAACCAAGTAACATCAGTCGCGTAGTGGAGCCAGCTGTCACAAACCGGTTAAGCTACAATAATAATGCACCAAGAGACTACACATCACGGGCTACCGCCCCCACATATTTACCGACCGAAGGCTCCAAGCCTAACACAATCCAGCCGACAATCGGTGACAGAATGGCATCTTTCGGCAGCATCCCAAGAATCGCAGCGATACGGGGCAAAGAATCGGAAGGTCCGACAGCCATGAAAACGCCTATACTAAGGCTCATAATCTGACCCAAGTCTGCTATATAAGTCTACAAGAATCTAGTCTATTCGAAATGACGTCGGATACATACTAAAGTCAACCAGGTACATGGGACTATATCAATAATATCATAGCCTATTCTAAGGCAGAATCACAATAATAATTCAAACATCAAACAGATTCACCCAGACCCACTCATGCAACATCAGATAACCACCAACAGATACCCCACAGCATGCATATTAGCAAATCAAATCAACAGCCCAACATATAGCATGATACAAGCTTATAACAACCCAACAATCAACTCTAAACTGAGGAAATCGAGGAACAAGGGAAACAATACTAACTAACCACCCCAGATTAACAAATATCAACCAGCATTTACACAATCAGGCTCAGTCTAGAAAGAAGGGAAACCGTAACCTATCAAATAGCGGTTCATGCGCGCTCCAAGTCACTCATTTGGAGATTACCCTTTCCGAACGGCCTCAGACTGCTGCCACGCTACAAAAAATAGAATCACAGCTTCAATACGGTCGTTTAGACACCAAAATCAATAAATTCGGAGACAGACCAAATTTTGGGTCAAAATCGGGCAAAGTGGGACCCGCTCCGGATTTTCTGGAATTGACTCTTTCAAAAGGTTTCAAATCTTTCCCCCAACACTAATCCTAAATTAGATCGCTCAATAGGGGTCGGATCCGCTCCTAACAACCAACAACAACAATTTACATAACTTAACAAAAAAAATAGGCCAAATAGAGACTTACCCTTGATTTCATGCAAAACAAGGAGCACCCGACAACCCCCAACCTAAAACCCACGAAGCCAAAAAAAAACCAAACACGTGGGACTTCGAATCACCCAAAACGGAGCTCTAGAACTCGAGATATCGAAGTTTAAAATGAAGAAGAAATCATAACTTGATGGCAGCATCTTCGAGCTGAATTTCACCTCAAACTAAGGTTCACCAACACAATCTGATCACTCCACCACATAGCCACAATATCCACGATCATATAGGACTTCGGATCACTCAAATTGGAGCTCGGATGAGGGAGAAATCGCCATTTTAAAATGAGGGCTGAAAGTTGAAATTTTCTGGGTTATAAAACCCAAAACACGTCGCTAAAGACCATTTCTTGTCGCTAAAAGTCTAAATTCTGCTCAATAAAGGTCTGCACCAGCAACCATATTTTTTTCTATTTTTCAAAGTATCCCAACGGACGTTTGAAATTTGTTTGGGACCCGATGAAAATAAACTAGATATGCTACCCCACTAAATTTGACATTCTGAACTCAATGACGCAGTCAAAATTTCCATACGAGGTCATTTCAACAAAAAGTGGGTCCCACACCAAAAGCGCCTATTTAGCCAATTTCTACCAGGGGCCTCAAAATTAGATCAGAAGCTCCTGAAAATTCTCAAAGAGTCATTCTAGACCAACTCGACATTCCAGAACTAACCGCGCTGTCGGAATTTTCATCCGAGCACGTTTTCAAAGAATGTTGACCGAAGTCAACCTAAAACCAAATTTCAAAGGCTAAATAGCTAATTGGCCCAAAATCACACCCGAAACCCCGAGACTTGGATGAACCATGCTTTTAGCTTAATTTTGTTGTTCCAGAGTTGATAGAACCGTCAGAATTCCCATCTAAGGTCATTTACCTGAAGTTATGACCGAAATCAACTTTTCAAGGTTCAAAAGCTCCAAAACAGGAAAACAGGCATAAAACCCAAACGAACGACCAGGCGACCGAACAGTGAGTGCCAACAAGTCATAAATGACATGGGGTCACTATAGGAATTCTCTAAACGACAAAAAGAAGACATTAACACAGAAATGACATAGAGGGTCATTACAATATCTACTACTAAAAGGACTTTCGTCCGCAAAAGTAAGGAGTAAGAAGTACCTGAGGGCTCAAACAAGCTAGGGAACTTCTCATGCATCTCCCGCTCGATCTCCCAGGTAGCCTCCTCGTCTGGACGATGCCTCCAACAGACCTTAACCATAGGAATGACTCTCGACCTCAGCTTCCTCACATCTTTGGCCAAAATAACAACTGGCTCCTCTGTATAGGTCAAGAGATCATCCAACTAACCAACATCGTACTGGAGCACATGAGACTTATCTGGAACATACCGGCGCAGCATCAAAACATGAAAAACTGGGTGCACAGCTGAGAATGCTTGAGGTAAGGCTAACTCATAAGCCACCTTGCCAACTGCCCTCAAAATCTCAAAAGGCCAAATATACCTGGGGCTAAGCTTGCCCCGCCTCCCAAATCTCATCACGTCCTTCATGGGCGATACTCAGAGGAATACTCTGTCACCCAAAGTAAAACTCAGCGGTCGACGCCTGCGGTCTGCGTAAATCCTCTGTCTACTCTGAGCCATCCTAAGCCTATCCTGGATCAACCTCACATGCTCCAAGGACTCCTGAAACAAATCTATACCATGTAGCCTAGGCTCCGTAGACTCAAACCAACCAACTGGAGTGCGACAACGCCTACCATATAGGGCCTCAAACGGGGCCATCTGAATGCTGGAATGGTAGCTGTTGTTATACACAAACTCTGCCAAGGGCAAGAAATGGTCCCACTGACCTCCAAAATCTATAACACAGGCCCGCAACATATCCTCAACCACCTGGATAGTGCGCTCTGACTGACCATCAGTCTGTGGGTGAAATGTTGTGCTAAGATCCACGCGGATGCCCAACTCTCCCTGAAATGCTCTCCAAAAGCTGGAAGTGAACCGTGGGCCCCAATCTGAAATGATAGATACTGTCAACACCCCTAGGAGTCCATGGCAACCCAACAATGAAGTCCATGGTGATACGCTCCCACTTCCACTCAGGAATGGGTAATCTCTGTAACTCTCCACCAGGCCTTATATGTTCCGCCTTCACCTGCTGGAAACAAAAACAACGGGACACATAGTCTGTGATGTCCCTCCTCATATCACTCCACCAGTAATGCTACCTCAAATCATGATACATCTTAGTTGTGCCTGGATGAATAGAGTATCTGGAATCATGGGCCTCACTAAGGATCAGCCAGATCAATTCACCAACTCTGGGAACACACAACCGGCCAACAAATCTCAAAACCCCATATGAATCTAAGATAGTCTGCCCGGCATCACTTGCTAACACTCTATCTCTGAGTGCTATCAAAGACTCATCCTTAAACTGGTGGCTACAGATCTGATCAAGCAGAGATGACTGAACCCCCACATAAGCTAAACTCTTCTGGAGTTTGAAACGTCGAGTCTGATCATCTGATTGGCTAAGTACTGAATGTCCAAAGCCAAGGGCCGCTTCGAAACATAAATAAAGGCTAGACTACCTATACTCACTGCCTTCCGGCTCAAGGCGTCCGCTACCACATTTGCCTTGCCCGAATGGTAAAGAATAGAGAGGTCGTAGTCCTTCAGAAGCTCAATCCATCGACGTTGCCTCGAATTAAAATCCCTCTACATCATAATATACTGAAGGCTCCTATGATCAGTGTACAACTCACAATGAACTCCAAAAAGGTAATGCCTCTAGATCTTAAGTGCGAAAACTACAACCGCCACATCCAAGTCATTAGTGGGGTAGTTGCACTCGTGCAGCTTAAGCTTCCTCGATGCATAAGCAATAACTCGGCCCTGCTGCATCAGAACACAACCCAAACCAACACCGGATGTGTCACAATAAAGCGTGAATTCCTCGCCCTCAACTAGAAGAGTCAATATAGGAGCGGTGGTAAGAACCTCTTTTAGCTTAAAAAAGCTCCTGTCACACTCCTCCGACCACACAAAGGGGACATCCTGGCGAGTCAACTAAGTCAAAGGCATCGCTAGAGTGGAGAAACCGTCAACAAAGCGTCTGTAGTACCCTGCCAATCAGACGAAGCTCCGAATCTCGATCACAGAAGTGGGCGTAGCCCAACGATGGATAGTCTCAATCTTCGCTGGATCCACTATAATGCAATCCTTGGACACCACGTGCCCCAAGAATGCTACAGACTCAAGCCAAAACTCACACTTTGAGAACTTGGCATAAAGTTGATGTCATCGATGAACACAATGACAAAGGAGTCCAAATACTACCTAAATACTCGAGTCATCAAGTCTATAAATGCGGCAGGGGCATTAGTCAACCCAAAAGACATCACCAGGAACTCATAATGACCATAACGAGTCATAAAGGCTGTCTTAGGGAAGTCCGCTGCTTTAATCCTCAACTGATGATAACCGGATCTCAAATCAATCTTAGAAAACATGGCTGCACCCTAGAGCTTGTCAAATAGATCATCTATACGAGGCATAGGATAACGGTTCTTCACCGTCACCTTATTCAGCTGCTTGTAATCGATGCACATCCGCATGGTGCCGTCCTTCTTCCTCCCAAATAGGACTGGGGCACCCCAAGGCAACATACTGGGTCGGATGAATCTTCTACTCAGAAGATCCTAAAGTTGATCACTGACCTTCTTGAGATCTGCAGGTGACATGCGGTACGGAGGAATAGAAATGGGACGAGTGTCCAGCTCCAAGTGTATGGCAAAATCAATGTCCCGATCTTGGGGCAGGCTAGGAAGGTCGGTAGGAAACACATCTGCGACCCCTCGGATGACAGGCACTGAATCAATTATAGGGCCCTCCCTACTCACTTCTCTAACATATGCCAAATATGCTAAGCATCCGCTGTCCACCAGCCTGACAAATTTTGTCCATCACTATGAATAGCCTTACATTCCTAGAAGAAGAAGATTCTTGAAGAAACTAAAAGAAAATGTTGAAACCCTAAGATTCTCTTCTAGAAACTTTGCTCTAAGTCTTGGGAATGATTATGAGAGTATTAGGGCAAAACTAAACTGATAAGGACCCTAATTGTACCACAAAACGTCGAGTTTTAGATTTTAAAAAGGTAAGAAAAGACTAAAATAACCTTCTTGAAAATCTGGGAGGGCTCATCTAAGAGACTTTCTACAGATCGTACAAACTCATAGAAGCCTCTCGGAGAAGGTGGGCTGAACCTTTTGGTTTTAAGGACGTTTAGTTTACAGACCCTTTAAGGTTCATAAACCCTTTGATGTTTCGTATTGACGAATCATAGAAATTGGGCAAGAATCAACTTTTAGGACATTGTTCCATAAGGCTACGTATGACTCGTACAATTATGTACGGTTCGTATTGTCCGCTCATCAAAAATATGTTGAGAAGGGGGTTTAAGGACATTACTTCCACGAGACCTTCTACGTGTCATAATTGTTTCTAAGGGCCGTACAATGGTCCGTGAAAGTTAGAGTTTAAACTTAAGCTTTCAGGACAATTTTTTCACGAGTCATTCTACAGTCCGTAAAGGGATCTACGACCCATAGTCTGGTCCGTGAAACTCAGACCTAAGAATCAACTTTCACGAGTCTGATTCCACGAGACTATTTATGGTCTATATAGGGGGTGCTTTTGGTTGTTTTGGGTGGTGGAGCTCATGGCTGCTGTTAAAGAGAACGGTGGTAGTGTTTGGGGTCTTGTTGGTGTTGTTTTTTGTGGAGTTTGGAGGTCTTTTATAGTGAAGATCTAGAGTTGTAGTTTGCGAGCTACGAGCTTGATGGCTTGATGGTGGATTGAGCGGAAAAATCTAATGAGAAGAGCCATGGAGTTGGGGTCTGGTTGTGGAGGCATTGACTTGTCGGAGCTTAATCGAAAAAAATATAGAAAGATTAGAGATGATCTGTTGTAGGACTGAGAAAATATTTTGGTCCTTTTCTATATTAGGATATTTTATGCCACCCAATCTAAATTTTACCCTCCACCCGTTTTACTTTAAAACGACCTTTTGTACAATACCATGGGCTTAAAACTTTTGGCTCAAACCCATGTGCCCAAAATCATTGGTAAATAAAATATCTGTTTATGTAATTCTTTATCTGTGTTTAAATGTCTTTCTAGAGTGTGCTAAAAACTACATAAATGAATATGAATAAATATAACGAATATTTCTAATAAAATCTAAAAGTACAATTTAACAAAGAATGATGATTTAATCAAACTTAACAAACATTGTGAATATATTCAACCAGCTGTGACCAAATAATTGTAATTAGAATTAACCGACAAAAATCCTAATATTTTGAGAAAGAAGAATAATTATCAATAAATTGCATTAAAATTACAAAACATAATTTTGAATCATTTAACAAAAAAAATTACTTAAAAGTATTAACTTTAAAAATAACAGGCCAAACTTGTTCCTTTGTTTGATTAGGATCGATGAAAGAAATCCTGGTCAAACAACGTTGACAAATCCAATTTTTATTTGATAAACATTGAAAAAATGTTATGACACGTTAGTAGAGCTTTTGAAAAATACTCTACGTCTGCCAACGGGTTGAGAATAATAAACAAAAAGGCAAGGCTTGATCAAAAATTGAAAGCATTCACTAACCTTTGATGTTACTTTTAAAATTGCATAGTGAAAGGTTGTATACCGCATTGAAAGGAAGATGATGCAAATAAGATGTCACTTTGAATGAGATTACACCTTAACTTGTCTCTTGAAACACAGACAACTCAACTTGAACTTAACATGCCAGTTGGAGAGAGGTGAAAACCCAACATGTCTCTTAAAAAGTGGACAAACTAACTTAAAGTTGATATGCCACTTAGAGGAAGGTGACAACCTAACGTGTCTTTTGAAAGTTAGACAACCCAACTTCAACTTAACATATCACTTAGAGGGAGGTGACAATTCAATGTGTCTCTTTAAAAGCGGATGACCTAACTTGAACTGATGTGCCACATAAAGGGAGGTAACAATCCAATGTATCACTTGAAAGGCAGACGACCCAACTTGAACATAACATGTGACTTAGAGGGAGGTGACAACCCAATGTGTCTCTTGAATGGCCGAAGACCCAATCTTGAACTTAATATGCCACTTAGAGGGAGATGAAAATCTAAAGCATCTCTTTAAATGCGGACGACCCAACTTGAACTTGATATGCCACTTTGAAGGAGGTGAAAACCCAATGTGTCTCTTGAAAGAAAGACGTCCCAACTTAAACTTAACATCCCACTTAGAGGGAGGTTACAACCAACTTTTCTCTTGAAAGGTAGATGACCTAATCTTTAACATAATATGCTACTTAAAGGGAGGTGATAACCCAACGTATCTCTTGAAAGGTAGACGACCCAATCTTGAACTTAATATGCTACTAAGAGAGAGGTGACAACCCGACATGTCACTTGAATGGATGACAACCCAACCTAAACTTAACATGCCACTTAGAAGAAGGTGACAACCCAATGTTTCTCCTGAAAGGCAGATGATCCAATCTTGAACTTAACATGCCCTTAGAGGGAGGTGACAACCCTATGTGTTTCTTTAAAGGTAGACGACCTAACTTGACTTGATATGCCACTTAGAGGGAGATGACAATCCAACATGTCTCTTGAAAGGCAGACGACACAATTTGCACTTTAATGCCACTTAGAGAGAGGTGACAACTCAATGTGTCTGTTCAAAGGTAGACGACCCAAACTTGAACTTAACATGCCACTTAGAGGGAGGCGAAAATCCAAGGAGTCACTTGAAAGGCAGACGACCCAATCTTGAACTTAATATGCTACTTAGAGGTAGGTGATAACCTAATATGTCTCTTGAAAGAAAAACAACCCAACTTGAACTTAACACGCCACTTAGAGGGAGAGGAGACAACCCAACGTGTATCTTGAAAGGTAGACGACCCAATCTTAAAATTAACATGCCACTTTGAGGGAGTTGACATTCTAACGTATCTCTTTAAAGGGGGATGACCTAACTTGAACTTGATTTGCCACTTAGAGGGAGGTAACAAACTAACATGTCTCTTGAAAGGTAGACAACCTAATCTTGACCCTAACATGCATCTTAGAGGGAGGTGACGACCCAACGTGTCTCTTGAAAGGAAGACAACCCAACTTGAACTTGATATGAATGGTATATTGCAATGTCTGCAATAACAATGTTAGTAGCTACTATAACATAAATACAATATAAATTATGCAAACATGGCCTCATATGAACAAAGAACAAGGTGATGAACCATTGCAACATTTCAAACATAATGACATCATGAATTTAAAAAATGTTTATGTTGTTCAAGGTGATGAACAAATGCAACATTTCAAACATAATGACATCATGAATTTTAAAAAATGTTTATTTGAATGGAATAACGAATCAAAAAGTGTCATATTAAACTCAATGGCAAATAAATTCTAAAAAGTATCATTGTGTCAAATATAACAAATCAACTATAAAAGGTATCATTTTGAAGGGTATGATAATCCAAATTTTAAATAATGTCATCTAATGGAATGACAATTCAAAAATGCAATTTTAACAATGAATGGTCCACAAAGTTGCTTTGGACAACTATTGAAAACTGCGTATCAATCCATTTTTATTTTTTGAACAATGAAACATGTTTTGACTTTAGTTATGGCCAACAATAGTATTACATAGAAAATTTTCACAATGCTTTCTCATTCAATTGATATTGACCTCAAGGTAATTCCTATGGCATCAAATGATACCTGAAATGTACTAAAGTGACGACAAGATTCATTCATCTTGCTACAAGCAAAGTCTTTGAGCTAGACCTAACACCATGATTAAGTGCTCTCACTACAAAGCAAATCTCAATTTGCACACTTTTAAAGTGCTTTCAATTGAGGACATTTAGTAAAATACACTAGCACTCAGAAAAATATTCGACATATGAAATTGGGATACCATAGGCTTGACCTTCATGTAAATCTCCACTAATGGTAGAATATTTGAAATAAATTCATGTAGGGCTTGTTATTAGCTTGTAATGTGATGAGTAGGTGATTTTCACTCATTTTGAGCTTTTTTCTTATGATTTTGTGGCATTCAAGTAGAGAAAGAGGGTAATTATCCCTTGAATATGGTTGTTGCAGGTATATTTTGGTTGGCAAGGAGTTTTGATGGAAAAGAATGATAATTGAGGTAAAATGGAGCTAAAAACAGAGAATTTAGAGCTAGCTGCAAAACGTTCTCCGCGAATGCGGTCAATTGACCTGCGAACGCAGAGTTTCAGTCATCCATGAACCGTGAACGCAGTAAAAATTTCCGCGAACGCGGAGTACAAGTTTGCTGGGACCCGCGAATGCAATGATACCTCCGCGAACGAGGAGAAGGAAATGTTTCAGGTGTCTGGGCAGTTTTTGAAATTCACCTTTTTGATTCCAATTCACAATATACACTGAGGCACAACCATTTAGGGCAAGGGACACTGAAGAGAAAAAGAACCACTGAATAACATATTTTGGGGGAACTAGTGCATAGCTTTGAGAGCAAGTTTCCACAACAAACACCATTAGAGTGAAGATTGAATGCTTGATTTGTAACTATTTTTCACCCTTTCTTCAACTCTTTGCTTTGTAATGCTTAAATCCTAGGTGTAGTTGTTATTTGGTGATTTAGATAATGTGTTAATGATAAAGAATATTTAGGTTGTTAGTCTTTACCTTGTGCTTTTGTAGTTAGTTGAATATTTTTTCATGCTTTGATTGCTTTCCAATGGATTTGATCACTCGTAGGATTTGCCCATTTACTTTTATTGAGCTTGTGAGAGTCAATTGAGGTTGGGAAAGGTTGATTGGTGCATATTTTAGGTGTAACAACTCATATATCAGATAATTACTAGAGATAGTGAATCAATGCAATGCCTACAGTTGGATTTACTGTGTTGTCACTTGACTAGGTTCGAAAGAACTTGTAGAGAAGTATGTGCCTATACTCGAGAGGAATAGGTGGATTATTTAGATTCCAAGGCATATATGATTTTAACCATGATTAATTCAGATTGTATGAAGTTAATATGCAAGGGATCGTGTAGATATTGATTAACTTCCCATTCCCAAATCCCATTTGTATCCTTGCTTGAAGAGGCTTTGGTCCTTGTTCTCCTCTATCCTCTATCCTAAATTGTTACTTGATATCTTTGCATCATAATTGTATTTTTTATTTCGGGTTCAAATTAGTAGCTTGCAATTCTTTATTTCTTCAATAGCCTACACATTGTTCCTCGTGGGATTGACCCCAACTCATCGTTGGTTTTATACTTGTTAGAGACCGCCTACACTTCGAATCATAAGAGGTGTAGTTGAGCGTTATCAAAAATGGCACCGCTGCTAGGGAACAATTTGGCGTATTGAATTGATTTAGAATTTATAGTTTATTAGTTTCTATCCAAATTGTGAATATTTATCTTTCCTTTGTTTTAGTTTTGTTCTATGGCATTTTGTGAAGAAACAATGTTTGGTGGTTGCAAGCCCTATGTTGATGACAGATGGCTTTTTTGTGGAGGACTTCATGTTGGGAATAGTTATGTGGATGCCTTTTTAGATGAAGAGATGTGTGAATAGATGGGTGTTGTGAGTCAAGCTTTGCTCGTGTTCCTGTCTTAACGACTTGAAAAGGTTGTGATGCTAAGAGATCTAATATTTCAAATGAGGGATAAATTCTGCAGCTTGCACCTAACTCGGTGCCATAAAATGATCCAACTCGAGTTTGAAATTGCTACTTTGAAGACCAATGTGAGACCAAGAGTTGGAGTATGTAATGCTCCTTGTCATATGATAAAAATTAACACGTTGGAGTTGAAATATCAAGAAAAAGGGGTTGTGATTAACATGGATGAAATCTTGGGTATTTGCAACAGAACCAAGTCATTAAAATTCCAAGATGTCAAAATCAAGGAACTGATGCTATAGTTGCAAGAAAAAGCCAAAAAGATCATATATCGCAACTCTAGTTCATTTGAAAGTGGTGGTGTCATTCACTTGAGGGCCAAGGATTATGAAGTTTGATGTTCGAATGGCCTAGTGACCCTCTCACTATTGCCCAATGCTCCTCCACAAAATAATGATGTGAAGTTGGGTAAGAAATTCAAATTTTCGAAGTGGAGAGATCGAGTGATATTTTTTATGCTCTCATGTTGTCCCCATGCTCTTCGAAAAGAAAGTGCTTTAAAGTTAGGGAGAAGGTTCATTGCCTCGAAGTGGAAACAGAAAGGGTGATGTAACCGGCATCGCGGCACGATGTTAAATTGTGCGCTCGATTGGAGATAGCCCATCTTTATCCAAAAATTTTAATTCTTAGTTAATTTTGAGTTTTAAGATATATTAGGATTTTATTATTGACTAATCATCATGATTTCAAAGTGTTTGGAACATGTGTGGAAGTGAAAATTCAATTGGGATTGAAGATGGGGTTGAACCACCTTCAAGGTGGAGTTTGGAACACTTTTTGGGAACTGAAGATGGCCAAAATGTCTTGGGAGAGTCTCCGAATTGACCCAACCATCTCCAAAACGTCGAGAGAGTTGCCTGTTGTTCAGGCATCGGGTCTTCTCTGTGAATACAGAAGGGTGTCCGAGTACACGGAGGTCAAAGTCACAGACCCTCCGTGAACGTGACCTACTCACCATGAACGCGGAGGTCAAAGTTGATCACCTAGGCACAAACACACCCATCTGTCCGTGAAAGTGGAAGGACGAGGTATTAAATAGGAAGAACTGGAAAGGGAATGGTCATTCTAAAAAAAACATATAGCATACGTTTTCCTTTCAGTTACAAGAAGACAATTTTTTTTCAAAAATCATCCCTCATCTAAATTGCTCCCAAGTTCATAGTTTTGTGTTCGGAATCAACTCTCACGGTATGTTCTTCCACCCCTCTCTTCATTCCATTTTTGGTAAGTGAATATAGAAATAAAATGGTGCTTTAATGTCTATTGATTTGAAATTGAATCTTTGTGTGCAAATGTTGGTTTATGGGGTAGATTTGGTGTTAGTTGTGTTGTGATTGTTTGTTAAATGAGTTTTGGGGTATGATTGGGGGGCGAATTTATGAAAAAGTGCAGCGAGATCGTGGTGCCCTCAAGCTGTTCAACAAAATGCTCCAAAGAATTTGTAATTTTCTGACGGAGACGACAACTCCGCGAACGTGGACCTCTTGCTACGAACATGGACGAATCTAATTCTGTGCTACGCGAACACAGTCAATTGACCAACGAACGTGGCTGTCTCTCCGCGAATGCGGAGAAGACATTCATGCTGTCCCCAAAACAGTAGCTACATACAGCATAGCTCGGGACATCTTTTAATTATTTATTTGGCCTAAATACTACCTAATGCATTGTTTTAAGTGTCCATAAGAGCTTTTAAAATGTTGGCTTCTTTTGTAGGTACTTTGAGCTCAAAATGTCTTCCGATGCTATCTCCCATGATCAAAAAATCGCATAGGAAATTGAAGGAGAAGATTATTTTGATGCGAGGAGGTTCTAATCATCCAAATATGCCCAGAAATATGACAAATACTTGGGCCGAGCCGTGGTAAAGGAAAAGGGTATTTGCTTGAAGAAACTTGAGGGTGCGATGCCGGACTTCTATGGCCGGGTTGTGACTAGCAAATGGATTTGTTTTGCCACTGAGCCTATCAAGGCTAACCACACATTAGTGGCAGAATTCTATGCCAATGCTCTAGAAACTGATTTTGGAGAAGCCATGGTGACCACCATTCGAGGTGTACAAGTAAATTTCATCCCAACGGTCATTAATTCATTATATGGTCTCCCATATGCTAATAACAAATTGTACATGCACCAATACAAAGAGTTGGGAAATCAATGGCTTGTGGACAAGTTACATGACAGAGAGCCTCCGAAGTGGTTTAAGTTCAAGAGGGGGATTGAGCCACGTGATTTCACCACCGATACCAAATACTGGCTTTCTATTATATGTGCTCACATCACCCCTTCCGCTCATGATACCAAGGTTACTTTGGATAGAGAACTTGTGATTGCCACTATCTTAGATGGGTTGGAGGTAAATGTGGGGTAGCTTGTTGTTGACCACATATGTGAGTTGGCACAGGGGAGAGCCAAGAGCATCATTTTTCCTTCATTTATTACTCAGTTGTGCTATAGTGCTGGGGTGTTAAAGCACCCTACCGATGAGGAGAAGAAACAAGGGAAGGAGATTCACCCATTGAAGAAGAAGGGGGGCCAGGGTAAGAAGAACAAGAAGAGGAAGATTGATGTTTTAGACCCTTAGTTCGGCCAGTTCACCAAGCCTGATTCTGTGACCGCTGCCTCCATTTCTACCGGACCCCTTCAGTTCGGACCTGCAACTATGCGCCACATCTCTTCCAAGATTTATGGAGTTGATGCTCAGGTTAGAGAGTTGGTTGCGAGCCTTCCTTCTGGTTCATCTGGTGCCCCGACCTCAGAGGGAGCCCCTCCACCCACTATTGCTTCTGTAGCTACTGTACCGAAGGCAATATCTGACCAACTTGAGCATATAAGTCAGAGACAAGTGAAGATTGAGCAGCGCTAGAGGATATTCAGGGAGCACGAGAAGAAGAAGAGCAAGTTCCTTAGCAAGATGATGGGCAAACTTAGGAACTTATGTGGTAGAAATGCTTTTGATGATGAGGATTTGACTTTTCTCTCCGGCTCGAGTTCAGAGTGATGCATTTCATGGAGCCCCTTGTATTCTCTTTTTGATATTTGTACTGTGAGGACACAGTTTCATTTTCAGTTGGGGGGGCCCTTGTGATCATTTGTTATGTACTTCTTCGTTGGGATTGCTATTTTGGATGCTTATTTTGTTGTTATGTGCATGATGTGCCATTGTTAGGCTTTTGATTTAAATTTTGATGGATTAGTCGTTTTTGTTTTATTAGTTTTTCATTTCTTTTGATATCTTTTTTATTTTTTTATTTTGTGATAGTGTTGTTGGTGTTGTTGATTGGCGATGCCCTATAATGGATAGAGTGAAAACTTTCTTAATAACAAGTCGTAGGTTGGTTGTTAGTGTGTTTGGCTGTTGTGTGTGGTGAAGTCTGAGTAGCCATATGTATGTGGTGAAGTCTGAGTAACCATATGTGGTGAAATTTGAGTAGCCGATCCCGTATAGAAGTATGAGTTTGCCTAATGATGGATTGGTTGACGGCTTTCTTAAAGGCAAAATCATCGTCTTTTTGAGAGATTGTGGCTTTATTGGTACTAAGAACATAGTCTTGCATATAAAAAATATTTTTAACATACCCCTCCATTTTGAAAGTTGAGCATGTTTTGAATGATTCTGTGTCAACTCTTGTAACTCTTTTTTTTGGTTTTTTATTCGTTAGCGATTTAAATGTTCTATGCCACTTGTATGTTGAAAAGGAAATAAGATTTTTAACCATCTTGAGTGATTTGCATGCCATCTGTGAATAATGCCTTGTGTTCATTTGTGCAACCTAGAACTTGGCCGGTTGGTCTTGAAATATAGGTCTTAATCGAGTTGGGTTGGAAAAATGATCTTAGGCTTTCTTTGATTGTTCTTGAAGTTCACTTGGCCTAAAAATCCCACCTTTGCACTAAATATATCCTTATTTGTCCCCTTTGAGCTTAATTCCGATTTATTGGCAACCTTATTACAAGCCTTACCCATTTTGAAAATACATTTCTCTCTTGAACCCGTTTCCTCCTTGAACTTGAAGTTGTGAAAGTTGAGGCTAAAAGCCAAAGTTGGGGGTGCTTTGGGAAACTCATAGAAGGGATGCCTATCACATAAGAGTTTGATATATATATATATATATATATATATATATATATATAAGAAGAGAGAATGATGAATGGAAGGAAAAGTCATAAAGAAAGAAAAAGTTTTGAAAAAGAAAAAAAAGAGAAAGAAAGAAAGTGATTAAATGAGTCTTGAATCCTCCAAAAGTTGAAAATGGTTGCATGTGGGACATCTAGAGTGAAAATGAGAAAAGTGAAAAAGTGAAATGTTCATTTGTTTGGAAACTGAAGAAAATGTGGAAAAGTTGGAAAATGATGAGTTGTTGAGTAGACTTCAAGAAGGATGTAGTCAGTTGTACCTAAATGATATCCTAACCTTCCCTAAGCCTACATTACAAGCTTAACAAAGTGCTGTGTGATTTCTAACCAAATGAAGCTGAGTTAATGTTGATTGAAAATATGGGCAAGCCTATGGTGTGGCATTTATGTTCATAAGATGTTCTATTGTGAGTGTGAGTGTTTGTGTTTTTGTCCCACGTTTGTAAATACTTTGTGAGTGTTTTGGGACATTTCTTTTTTCGTGAGGGCATGAAAGTTGATTAAGTTGTGATTTTGAAAATTCCTAATTGAATCAAGTGAGCATGTAAAAGAGCTAAGGAGTTGAGTCACTTCTTGAGTTTGAATTGTTGTCACTTAATGATTCTTTGTTTTTGAAAAATGTACCATGAGAATGAGCGTTTTCTTTTGTGAAAAGTTTTCATGAGGACTATCTTTTAGTACTAACCAAAGTCATGATCATGATCCTTAGTTGGAATAAAAGTGTGTTGTGCTTAACTTAATTGCCCCTTGTGGTTTTGATTTTGTTTTGCTTGTGGACAAGCAAAGTTTCTAAGTTGGGGGTGTTGATGAGTGGGTGATTTTCACTCATTTGGAGCTCTTTTCTTATGATTTTGTGGCACTCAAGTAGAGAAAGAGGCTAATTATCCCTTGAGTATGGTTGCTGCAGGTATACTTTGGTTGGCAAAGAGTTTTGATGGAATGGAATGGAAATTGAGGCAAAATGGAGCTAAAAAATGGAGAATTTAGAGCTGGCAATAAAATGTTCTCCATGAATGTGGTCAACTGACCCGTAAACGCGGAGTTTCAATTATCCATGAACCGCGAACGCGGTAAAATCTACAGCATATTCAGAGTACAAGTCTGCTGGGACTCGCGAGCGCAGTGTGTAACACCCCAAGCTTCCAAGGTGGTTTTAAATGCAGAACTCACCTGAAGACAGTGACCTACGGAGGCCACCTACGGGCCGTAGAAGGATTGACGGGCCGTAGGTGGGTACCGTCAATGGCACTGTGAAATTTCAGGATTTCCAAGTTTCAGAACTTTGATCTACGGAGTAGCAGTACGGTTCGTAGTTCAGTTGACGGGCCGTAGATGGGTCCCGTAGATGCCTTCCATGACTTAACAAATTTTTCAGGTCAAAATGAATTTTCTTAATCAATTGACAGAAGAACAGGACGGTCTGTCAATTGATGTACGGACCGTAGATCCTGTCCGTCGATTGGCCCCGACAGTTTTTAATTTAGGGCTTTTTGGTCATTTCCTAATTGTTTACCTATTAAGCTAAGTCGGTTATGCCCTTAATCCTAGACCTATAAATACTTTCTAAACCTAATTCCTTTCATTCTAATTCATTCCAAAACTCTCCTCTCTCAAATATTTCTCTCTCAACTCTCATGGAAGAAGAAGAAGCTTGAATCCTCTTTTGAAGACCTTCAATCTTCTCCAATTCCTGTGTATTGCTTTTAGGTAAGATAGTATTCACCATTAGGAGTTCTTTCCTCCAATGGGTCCTTCCTCTTCATCATGATTTTCAAAGGTTTTACTCTAACCCAATTGAATTAGGGTTTGTGATAAATCATTGTGTGTTCTTCAATTATGATTCCAATTATTGATTTTATGATTCCTAGTGTACGATTTCGCGTGATAAAGTAACTTAGTGCACGAATTAGAGTGAATGACGTGATTTGATGTAAAGATTGCATGAACCCCCATGATCCCAAGCTAATTCTCCCTAATTTGATAATCTATGCTTTGATTGTTGGGTTGAGTTATGATTTGATGAGGGTTATGAATTCTCTATGAAATCAAGCATGAATTATGAATGAATTGAGGATAATCTTATGAATTTAGCATGATCAAGTCAAAAGCATGATTTTCCTCTATTATGTGAGTTCCTTCAAGTATGGGTAAAATGTCTTAATTATGGCTTTCTAAGCATGAGCTTGCATTGAATTGCATGATATGAGTTGAACTTGCATGAACCCATATGAACCATGAAATATGAGCATGATGAATTAAGGGTTCTTTGAGAGTAAAGTACCAAAGTTATAATATGATGATGCTATGGTCGAGTAGTGAAAGGTTTTCTCACGTAATTCTCCCATTATGATAAAAGAAGAACAAAAAGGCGATTACCCATGTTCTTAAAGAGATATTCTAATGATGTAAGTTTGGACAAGGTCCTTGAAATATGAATATCTATAAGCATGATTTTAGCTTGAATTGGTAACCCTAGTTGTACCTTTTCATGTTTGATGACATAAATATGTTAATGACTAATCCGTGGGAATTATGCTTAGCACCGAGTGAATATTGAGATGGAAGCCTTCCCGTTAGTAGAGGCCAGGTTTCCTAGATGGAACTCTCCCGTTAGTTAAGGCCGAGTCTCCTAAAGAAATCTCTATCCCATAAACTATGTTGCCACCATAGGATGTTGTCTTTATGTAGACATTAGCTAGTGGATCCACATAAGGTAAGAAGTTCATGGTCTTACCTTGGCAAGTAGGACACCCCTTTTTGGTGTGGGGTAGACACCAGATTTCTTGTTGATAGCTCACATGGTCCTACATGTCGGTTAGGGCTTTTCCCCACAAGTTAATGAACAAGTGTTCTCATGATGAAATAAAGAAAAGAAGGAAAGATGATTTAGCTTGCTTTTGCCTTGATATATGCTTTGTGTTTCATGTTTCTCATGTTTATCATGTTTTTAGGTTTGCAATTGCATGTCATGATTATGTCTCTCTCTAGCATGATTTATGTGTTTATGTGCATTGCGATCATACTTAGTACTTAATTGTGCTAACGCATACTCTTGCCCACATTAACTTCTTTGGTGTAGAACATGGCAATTCACCTTCCACTCGTGGCTAGAGCATTGACTTAGAGTTGGAAAGAAGACTTGGTGAGTCCTCATCTATCCGAGGACATGGCCTAGTTGTTCTTAATTTTCATGTCGTTTCTTTTCAGTGTTGGATATTGTATTGGGCTGCATCCCTATCACTTTTATTCGTACTCTATGATGTTAGAAGGCTTTGAGACATGAGTTGTAGACTTCTGTTGTTTTGAGTAAAGCTTTAATATAAAAATGCTCTTTTGAACTCTTATTTCTCTATTATCTTGTATGTTATGTATGCCAAGGGCTTGTATGAGGCCTCTCGGGGTCTTGTACGCCGTGTTACATCTAGGGGCCGTGTTACATCTAGGGGCTACCCTGGGTCGAGAGAAACTTGGTATTCAGAGCGCAAAGTTTTAGAAAGATCCTAGGATGTCTCATAAGCTGCGTCAAGTAGACTCTTGTTCATGAGTGTGAAGCGCGCCACATTTATGAATGAGAGGATATAAGAGATTTAAGAAATTCCACTTCTTTTATTACTCGTAAGTCATGCCAAAGAGTTTAAATCTATATATCTCTCTCTTAATCCCTATCCTACGCGTTTCAGGATATGGCGACCCTAAGAGCTTACGCTAGAAGAAACATGGGAGAAAATGTGGAACAAGAAGCTCCGGCCGACCCTTTAGCAGAACAGGTGACTAATGCGGAGTTTAGGGCTTCTTTCCAAGTGTTGGCTCAAGCCATGACCGCTCAAGCCAATAGAAAGGCGGTGGCTCCCGTGAACCCAAATGTGGGTACAACGGCATCAAGAGTGAGGGACTTCACAAGGATAAATCCTTATGAATTCCATGGCTCTAAGGTTGTGGAAGTTCCTTAAGAATTCATTGATGAAATGTACAAGTTGTTTATGATCATGGGTGTGACACCGGAAAAAATGGTAGAGTTGGCCTCTTATCAACTCAAGGGTGTTGCCCAAACTTGGTTCAATCAATGGAAGAGTGAGAGAGCGGTTAACGAGGGTCCTCTTGATTGGGAGAAATTCAAGGTTGCTTTCCTTGATAGGTTCTTCTCTCTTGAGAAGAGCTCTGTGCTTGAGTTTATCAACCTTCGACAAGGAAATATGAGTGTGAAAGAGTATCCATTGAAGTTCACACAATTGGCTAGATATGCTCCATCCATTGTTGCCGACCCAAGGGCAAGAATGAGCAAATTTGTGTCAGGAGTGTCCGATATGTTGGTGAAAGAGTGCCGCACCGCCATGCTTGTGTATGACATGGATATTTCTCGCCTCATGGTTTATGCCGAACAAATTGAAGAAGAAAAGCTTAAGGAAAGGTCTAGGGAGACCAAGAGGACTAAGACCAGAGATGGTATCTTTTCCCATGCAAGGTCCGATGGACATGGTCGTCCTAGATTTCGACCAAGGTTCTCTAACCAAGGCTCATCCAATGCTCCTCAAAAGTCCAACAATGATAGGGTGTCTAACTCCAAGTCTCAAGGAGGGAATAATGGTGGTTCTTTATTTGCTCCTTGTGCCAAGTGTGGGAAAATGCATGAAGGTAGATGTCTAGCCGGTACGGATGGTTGTTATAATTGTGGAAAGAGTGGTCACAAGATGAGGGATTGTCCATCTCTCATGGCCAAGGGAAGAGAGAATAAGCAAGCTCCACCTTGAGGATCGGGCTCGAATGGTCAGAAGCAAAACTGATTTTATGCACTTTAGGCTCGTCATGAGCAAGAGAGATCTCCCAATGTGGTTACTGGTATGTTAAGAGTTTTCCATTTTGATGTTTATGCTTTGCTAGATCCCGGTGCTACCTTGTCTTTTGTGATGCCATATGTGGCTATGAGGTTTGATGTTGTTCCGGATATGGTGCTAGATCCTTTTCGTGTCGCTACTCCGATTGGAGAATCTATCATGGCTAAGAGAGTTTATCGAGATTTTCTCATCTCCTTATCCCATAGAGTAACTCATGTTGATCTTGTACAGCTTGATATGCTAGATTTTGATGTTATTCTTGGGTTGGATTGGTTGCATGCTGGTTATGCCTCTATTGATTATAGGACCCGAATGGTCAAGTTTCAGTTTCCAAACGAGCCTATCCTAGAGTGGAAGGGAGGAATTTCTATGTTTAGAGGTCAATTTGTTTCTTATTTAAAAGCTAGAAAGATGATTTCAAAGGGTTGCATTTACCATCTTGTTAGGGTGAGGGATATAGATTCCGATACCTCTACTCTTGAGTCGTTTCCCATTGTTAATGAGTTTCTGGAAGTGTTTCCCGGTGACTTGCCCGGTATTCCTCCCGAAAGGGAAATAGACTTTGATATTCACCTTCTCCCAGATACGCAACCTATTTCTATTCCTCCTTATAGAATGGCTCCGGCGGAACTTAAAGAACGAAAAGAGCAGTTGAAAAACTTGTTGGATAAGGGTTTCATCCGGCCAAGTATTTCTCCATGGGGTGCTCCGGTCTTGTTTGTAAGGAAGAAAGATGGTTCACTCCGTATGTGTATCGACTAACGCCAATTGAACAAGGTTACCATTAAAAATAGGTATCCTCTACCAAGGATAGATGATTTGTTTCATCAACTTCAAGTGGCTAGTTATTTCTCTAAGATCGACCTTCGTTCGGGCTATCACCAATTAAGGGTGAAGGAAGATGATATTCCAAAAATGGCTTTCCGGACTAGGTATGGTCAATACGAGTTCTTGGTAATGTCGTTTGGATTGACAAATGCTCCGGCCGCATTTATGGACTTGATGAATAGAGTGTTTAAGCAATACCTTGACATGTTTGTGATTGTGTTTATTGATGACATTTTAATCTACTCAAAGAATGAGGGTGAACATGTTAATCATTTGAGGATTGTGTTGCAAGTCCTCAAGGACGAACAACTCTTCGCGAAGTTTAGTAAATGTGAGTTTTGGTTAAGGTCCGTGGTTTTCTTGGTCACATTATTTCTGATAATGGCATTGAGGTAGATCCTAAGAAGACGGAAGCGGTTAAGAATTGGCCTAGACCTTTATCACCTTCGGATATTCGTAGTTTCTTGGGCTTAGCCGGTTATTATAGGAGGTTTGTTGAGGGGTTTTCTTCAATTGCTTCTCCGTCGACGGCTTTGACTCAAAAGAAGGTTAAATTCGCATGGTCCGAAGCATGTGAAAAGAGTTTTCAAGAGTTGAAGGATAGACTTACTACAGCTCCAATGTTGACTCTACCGAAAGGATCCGATGGTTTTGTGGTTTATTGGGACGCCTCGAGAATTGGGCTAGGATGTGTTCTTATGCAAAATGGGAAGGTCTTGTCTTATGCTTCAAGACAACTTAAGGTGCATAAAAAGAACTATCCTACTCATGACTTGGAATTAGCAGCTGTTGTGTTTGCTTTGAAAATATGGTTACATTGTTTGTATGGAGTACATGTAGATGTCTTCACCAACCATAAGAGTTTTCAATATGCGTTTAAACAGAAAGATTTGAATCTCCGCCAAAGAAGGTGGCTAGAGTTGTTAAAAGACTATGATATGAGTGTTCTCTATCACCCCGGTAAGGCTAACGTGGCGGCGGATGCTCTTAGTCGATTATCTATGGGTAGTGTTGCTCATGTTGAGGATGGTAAGAAATATTTGGTTCGCGATGTCCATAGATTAGCTCGATTGGGTGTTGATTTGTTGATTCTACTAAAGGTGGTGTTACGGTTCACAAGGGTTCTGAATCCTCTTTTGTGCATGATGTGAAAGATAAGCAAGGTCTTGATCCTAACTTGGTTGAACTAAGGGAAGCGGTACTCAAGAAGTCCATCGAGGTTTTCTCCCAAGGGGGAGATGGTGTGCTTCATATCAAGGTCGTTTGTGTTTTCCCAATGTAGAAGGCTTAAGAGAGCAAGTTTTATCGGAAGCCCATAGTTCTTGATATTCCATCCACCCAGGAGCTACAAAAATGTACCGTGATTTGTGGGAAATTTATTGGTGGAACATAATGAAGAAAGATATTGTGGAATTTGTAGAAAAGTGTCCTAATTGCCAACAAGTGAAGGTTGAGCATCAAAGGCCGGGAGGTTTGACCCAAGATATTAGTATTCCTACTTGGAAGTGGGAAGATGTGAATATGGATTTTATTGTGGGTTTGCCTCGCACGAGGCGACAATTTGATTCGATTTGGGTTGTTGTTGATAGAATGACAAAGTCAGCCAATTTCATTCCCGTCAAGACTTCTTATTCGGTGGAGGATTAAGCTAAGTTGTATTTGAGAGAGATAGTTAGGCTACATGGAGTGCCGTTATCCATTATCTCCGATCGTGGTGCACAATTTACTGCTCAATTTTTGAAGTCGTTCTAAAAAGGCGTAGGTACTCGAGTTAAGCTTAGTACGGCCTTTCATCCCCAAACCGATGGGCAAGCGGAGAGTACTATTCAGACCTTGGAAGATATGTTGAGAGCTTGTGTAATTGATTTCAAGGGTATTTGGGATGATCATTTGCCTTTGATCGAGTTTGCTTATAATAATAGCTACCATTCTAGCATTGGTATGGCTCCGTTTGAGGCTCTCTATGGTAGGAGCTGTACATCTCCTATAGGTTTGTTTGAAGTTGGGGAAGGTGCTTTGATAGGCCCGGAGTTGGTGCATGAGGCTATGGAAAAAGTTTGACTTATTAGGGAAAGGTTGAAAACGGGTCAAAGTCGACAAAAGTCCTATGCTGATGTTAGAAGAAGAGAATTAGAATTCGATGTTGATGATTAGGTTTACTTGAAAATCTCACCCATGAAGGGTGTAATGAGATTTGGAAAGAAAGGGAAGCTTAGTCCCCGTTATGTAGTCCCATATCAGATCTTAAGACGTGTTGGTAAGGTTTCTTATGAGCTTGACTTGCCTAATGATTTGGCATCTGTGCATCTAGTTTTCCATGTCTCATTATTGAAGAAGTGTGTTGGTGATCCGACCACTATAGTGCCCTTAGAGAATCTTGGCATAAAGGATAGTCTTTCCTATGAAGAGGTTCCGATTGAGATTTTAGATCGGCAATTCCAGAAGTTAAGTAATAAGGAAGTTTCCGTTGTGAAAGTTCTATGGAGGAATCAGTTGGTTGAGGGTGCTACTTGGGAGGCCGAGGCCGATATGATGTCTCGATATCCTCATCTCTTTCCTTTCGATCCTACTCTAGCTTAAGGTATCTTGTTCCTTGTGGTTTATTGTTTTGGTCTCATGTGTCATAGTTGATTTCCATGATTCCTTCATTGTGTATGTTCATGAAGAGTTTTATATGATTATGTGCATTTGAGTATGAGTTGCATAAATTCTTCACGATATGATGTGTTGATCAGGCTTTAGCTTGGAGTTGATATTTCCTCCTCGGATATGTGCATTTATGTGATTGCATGCTAGTTGGGTTGTTAGTCCGTGTCTATTATCCTTCTCGAGATGTCCAGGTTCTCATTCGAGGATGAATGTTCCCAAGGGGTATTTTAATGCAGAACTCACCTGAAGACAGTGACCTACGGAGGCCACCTATGGGCCGTAAATGGAATGACGGGCCGTAGGTGGGAACCGTCAATGGCACTGTGAAATTTTAGGATTTCAAAGTTTAAGAACTTTTATATACGGAGTAGCAGGACGGTTCGTAGTTCAGTTGATGGGCCGTAGATGGGTCCCGTAGATACCTTCCAGACTTAACCAAATTTTCAGCTCAAAATGAACTTTCTGAATCAATTGACAGAAGAACAGGACGGTCCGTCAATTGATGTACGGACCGTAGATGTTGTCCGTCGATTGGCCCCGACAGTTTTTAATTTAGGGCTTTTTAGTCTTTTCCCTAATTGGTTACCTATTAAGCTAAGTCGGTTTTGCCCTTAATCCTAGACCTATAAATACTTTTTAAGCCTAATTCCTTTCATTCTAATTCATTCAAAAATTCTCCTCTCTCAAATATTTCTCTCTCTACTCTGAAGGAAGAAGAAGATGTTTGAATCCTCCATTGAAGACCTTCAATCTTCTCCAATTCTTGTGGATTGCTTTGAGGTATGATAGTATTCACCATTAGGAGTCCTTTTCTGCAATGAGTCCTTCCTCTTCTTCATTATTTTCAAAGGTTTACTCTAACCCAATTGAATTAGGGTTTGTGATCATTATGGGTTCTTCAATTATGATTCCAATTATTGATTTTATGATTCCTAGTGCACAATTTCCCGTGATAAAGTAACTTAGTGCACGAATTAGCATGAATTACATGATTTGATGTAAAGATTGCATGAACCGCCATGCTCTCAAGCAAATTCTCCCCAATTTGATAATCTATGCTTTGATTGTTGGGTTCAGTTATGATTTGATGAAGGTTATGAATTCTCTATGAAATCAAGCATGAATTATGAATGAATTGAGGATAATCTTATGAATTTAGCATGATCAAGGCAAAAGAATGATTTTCCTCTATTATGTGAGTTCCTTCAAGTATGGGTAAATTGTCTTATTTATGGATTTCTAAGCATGAGCTTGCATTGAATTGCATAATATGAGTTGAACTTGCATGAACCCATATGAACTCTATGAACTATGAACTATGAGCATGATAAATTCAGGGTGCTTTGAGAGTGAAGTACCAAAGTTGTGATATGATGATGCTATGGTCGAGTAGTGAAAGGTTTTCTCACGTAATTCTCCCATTATGATAAAAGAAGAACAAAGAGGCGATTACCCATGTTCTTAAGGAGCTATTCTAATGATGTAAGTTTGGATAAGGTCCATGAAAGATGAATATCTATAACCATGATTTTAGCTTGAATTGGTAACCCTAGTTGTACCTTTTCATGTTTGAAGATATAAATATGTTAATGACTAATCCGTGGAAATTATGCGTAGCACCAAGTTGATATTTAGATGGAAGCCCTCCCGTTAGTAGAGGCCGGGATTTCTAGATGGAACTCTCCCGTTAGTTGAGGCCGAGTCTCCTAAAGCAATCTCTATACTATAAACTATGTTGCCACCATAGGATGTTGTCTTTAAGTTGACATTAGCTAGTAGATCCACATAAGCTAAGAAGTTCATGGTTTTACCTTGGCAAGTAGGACACCCCTTTTCGGTGTGGGGTAGACACCGGATTCCGTGTTGATAGCTCACATGGTCTTACATGCCGGTTAAGGCTTTTCCCCACAAGTTAATGAACAAGTGTTGTCATAATGAAGTAAAGAAAAGAATGAAAGATGATTTAGCTTGCTTTGGCCTGATATATGCTTTATGTTTCATGTTTCTCATGTTTATAGCTTGGCCATTGCATATCATGATTATGTCTCTCTCTAGCATGATTTATGTGTTTATGTGCATTGCTATTATACTTAGTACTTAATGTGCTAACGCATACTCTTACCTACATTAACTTCTTTGGTGTAGAACGTGGCAATTCACCTTCCACTCGTGGCTAGAGCATTGATTTAGAGTTGGGAAGAAGACTTGGTGAGTCCTCATCCATCCGAGGACATGTCCTAGTTGTTCTTATTTTTCATGTCGTTTCTTTTCAGTGTTGGATATTGTATTGGTCTGCGTCCCTATAACTTTTATTCGTATTCTATGATGTTAGAAGTCTCTGAGACATGAATTGTAGATTTCCGCTGTTTTGAGTAAAGCTTTAATATAAAAATGCTCTTTTGAACTCTTATTTCTCTATGATATTGTATGTTATGTATACTAAGGGCTTGTATGAGGCCTCTCAGGGTCTTGTACGCCGTGTTACATCTAGGGGCTACCCTAGGTCGTGACACAATGACACCTCTGCGAGCGCGGAGAAGAAAATGTGCCAGGTGTCTGGGCAATTTTGGAAATTCACCTTTTTGATCCCAATTCACAATAAACACTGAGGCACAACTATTTAGGGCAAGGGACACTGAAGAAACAAATAACCAATGAATAAGATATTTTGGTGAAACTAGGGCAGAGCTTTAAGAGCAAGTTTCCACAATAAACACTATTAGAGTGAAGATTGAATGCTTGATTTGTAATTGTGTTTCACCCTTTCTTCAATTCTTTGCTTTGTAATGCTTCAATCCTAGGTGTAGTTGTTATTTGGTGATTCGGATATTGTGTTAGTGATAAACAATATTTGGGTTGTTAATCTTTACCTTGTACTTTTGTAGTTAGTTGAGTACTTTTTTATATATGAAATGGGTCTTTGATTATCCAATCAATTTAATGCTTGGATTACTTTCCAATGAAGTTGATCACTCCTAGGATTTGCGCATTTACTTTGATTGAGCTTGTGAGAGTCAATTGAGGTTGAGAAAGGTTGATTGGTGCAAAATTTGGGGTGTAACAACTCATTTATTGGATAATTTCTCGAGATAGTGAATCTATGCAATGCCTATAATTGGATTAATTAGTTTGTCACTTAACTAGGTTCATGAGAACTAGTTGAGATGTATGTGCCTATATTGGAGAGGAATAGGTGGATAATTTAGATTCTAAGGCATATTTGATTTTACCCATGATTAATTGAGATTGTACGAACCTAATATGCAATGGATCATATAGATGTTCACATTGTTCCTCGTGGGATCGACCCCAACTCATCGTTGGTCTTATACTTGTTAGCGACCGCCTATATTTCGAATCATAGGAGGTGTAGTGAGGATTATCATAATGAAGGATTAGGGATGGGTATTATATTCATATGGGGTAAAAGTGACTTAATTCCTTCTTGAGCATTGCAATGAATTGGTGCTTTCACGTTTATGATGCTAACATTTGATCCTCCATGTTGTCCCTTCCTTTTGTTCTTTTTGACTTCTTTTTAAGCTTTGCTTGTTTGAGTTTTTCCACCTTCTCTGTCACGACCCAAGGTACCCCCTAGATGTGACATGGTGTACAAGAGCCCGAGAGGCCTCATACAAACCCTTAACATACATTACATACAAGAAAATAGAGAGGTAAAAGTTCGAAAGAGAATTTCATATCAAAACTTTTTAAAAGAAACAGTGGAAGTCAACATCTCATGTCTCAAAGCCAATCTATCATAGAAAGTAAAGTTGGGACGTACCCAATACAATCCAAAAATTGAAAAAAAAAATGACACGAAAATAAGAACAACTAAGCTCTGTCGTAGGATAGGTGAGGACTCACCAAGTCTTCTATCAACTCTCTAATGAAGCTCTAGCCACGAGTGGAAGGTGAATCGCCACGTCCTACACCAAAGAAGTTAATGTAGGCAAAAGTATGCGTTAGCACAATTTAGTAATAAGTATGATAGCAATGCACATAAACACATAAATCGTGCTAGAGATAGAGATATAATCATGAAATGCAATGGCCAATCTAAAAACATGATAAACATGAGAAACATGAAACATAAAACATATATCAAGGAAAAAGCAAGCTAAATCATCTTTCTTTCTTTTCTTTACTTCATCATGAGAACACTTGTTCATTAACTTGTGGGGAAAAGCCTTAACCGACATGTAAGACCATGTGAGCTACCAACATGGAATCCGGTGTCTACCCCACACCGAAAAGAGGTGTCCTACTTTCCAAGATAAGACCATAAACTTCTTAGCTTATGTGGATCCACTACCTAATATCTACTTAAAGACAACATCCTATGGTGGCAACATAGTTTATGGGATAGAGATTGCTTTAGGAGACTCGGCCTCAACTAATGGGAGAGTTCCATCTAGAAATCCCGGCCTCTACTAACGGGAGGACTTCCATCTCAATATCCACTTAGTGCTACGCATAATTCCCACGAATTAGTCATTAACATATTTATATCATCAAACATGACAAGGTACAACTAGGGTTACCAATTCAAGCTTAAATCATGGTTATAGATATTCATCTTTCATGGACCTTATCCAAACTTACATCATTAGAATAGCTCCTTAAGAACATGGGTAATCGCCTCTTTGTTCTTCTTTTATCATAATGGGAGAATTACGTGAGAAAACCTTTCACTAATCGACCATAGCATCATCATATCATAATTTTGGTACTTTACTCTCAAAGCACCCTTGATTCATCATGCTCATATTTCATAGTTCATAGAGTTCATAGAGTTCATATGGGTTCATGCAAGTTCAACTCATATCATGCAATTCAATGCAAGCTCATGCTTAGAAATCCATAAATAAGACAATTTACCCATACTTGAAGGAACTCACATAATAGAGGAAAATCATTCTTTTGCCTTGATCATGCTAAATTCATAAGATTATCCTCAACTCATTCATAATTCATGCTTGATTTCATAGAGAATTCATAACCTTCATCAAATCATAACTCAACCCAACAATCAAAGCATAGATTATCAAATTGGGGAGAATTAGCTTGGGATCATGGGGGTTCATGCAATCTTTACTAATAGACATGTAATTTACGCTAATCCGTGCACTAAGTTACTTTATCACACAAAATCGTGCACTAGGAATCATAAAATCAACAATTGAAATCATAATTGAAGAACCCACAATGATTGATCAAAACCCTAATTCAATTGGGTTAGAGTAAACCTTTGAAAATCTTGAAGAAGCGGAATGGCCCATTGGAGGAAAGGACTCCTAATGGCTAACACTATCATACCTCAAAGCAATCCACAAGAAATTGGAGAAGATTGAGTGACCTTCAATGGAGGACTTAGCTTCTTCTTCTTCCTTGAGCTAGAGAGGATTTCTTTTAGAGAGAGAAATATTTGAGAGGAGACTTTAGATATGAGTTAGAATGAAAGAAATTAGGATTAGAAAGTATTTAAAGGTCTTAGATTAAGGGTAGAACCGACTTAGCTTAATAGGTAAACAATCAGGGAAAAGACAAAAAACCCCTTGATTAAAAACTGTGGGGGCCAATCGACGGACAAGATCTGCGGTCCGTAAATAAATTGACGGACCGTCCTGCTCTTCCGTCAATTGATTCAGAAAGTTCATTTTGAGTTGAAAATTTGGCTAAGTCTTGAAGGCATCTACGGAACCCATCTACGGCCCGTCAACTGAACTACGAACTGTCCTGTTATTCCGTAGGTCAAGGTTCAGAAACTTGAAAATATTGAAAGTTCATAGTGCCATTTACGGTAACCATGAAACATAAAGCATATATCAAGGCCAAAGCAAGCTAAATCATCTTTCTTTCTTTTCTTTACTTCATCATGAGAACACTTGTTCATTAACTTGTGGGGAAAGGCCTTAACCGACATGTAAGACCATGGGAGCTATCAACATTGAATCCGGTGTCTACCCCACACCGAAAAGAGGTGTCCTACTTGCCAAGGTAAGACCATGAACTTCTTAGCTTATGTGGATCCACTAGTTAATGTCTATTTAAAGACAACATCCTATGGTGACAAAATAGTTTATGGGATAGAGATTGCTTTAGGAGACTCGGCCTCAACTAACGGGAGAGCTCCAACTAGAAAACCCAATCTCTACTAACGGGAGAGCTTTTACTAGAAGACCCGGCCTCTATTAACGGGAGGGCTTCCATATCAATATCCACTCGGTGCTAAGCATAACTCCCACGGATTAGTCATTAACATATTTATATTATTAAACATGAAAAGGTACAACTAGGGTTACCAATTCAAGCTAAAATCATGCTTATAGATGTTTCATCTTCCATGGACCTTGTCCAAGCTTACCTCATTAGAATAGCTCCTTAAGAACATGGGTAATCACCTCTTTGTTCCTCTTTTATCATAGTGGTAGAATTACGTGAGAAAACCTTTCACTACTCAACCATAGCATCATCATATCATAACTTTTGTACTTTACTCTTAAAGCACCCTTAATTCATCATGCTCCTATTTCATAGTTCATAGAGTTCATAGAGTTCATATGGGTTCATGCAAGTTAAACTCATATCATGCAATTCAATGCAAGCTCCTGCTTAGAAAGCCATAGTTAGGTCAATTTACCCATACTTGAAGGAACTCACACAATAGAGGAAAATCATGCTTTTTACTTGATCATGCTAAATTCATGTGATTATCCTCAATTCATTCATAATTCATGTTTGATTTCATAGCGAATTCATAAACTTCATCAAATCATAGCTCAACCCAACAATCAAAGCATAGATTATCAAATTTAGGAGAATTATCTTGGGATCATGGGGGTTCATGCAATCTTTACAATTAGACATGTAATTCATGCTAATTCATGCACTAACTTACTTTATCACGCTAGATCGTGCACTAGGAATCATAAAATGAACAATTGAAATCATAATTGATGAACCCAAAATGATTGACCAAAACCCTAATTCAATTGGGTTAGAGTAAACCTTTGAAAATCATGAAGAAGAGGAAGGGCCCATTGGAGAAAGGACTCCTAATGGTGAACACTATCATACCTCAAAGCAATCCACAAGAAATTGGAGAAGATTGAGTGACCTTCAATGGAGGACTTAGCCTCTTCTTCTTCCTTCTTCTAGAGAAGATTTCTTTTAGAGAGAAAAATATTTGAGAGGAGAGTTTAGGAGTGAGTTAGAATGAAAGAAATTAGGCTTAGAATGTATTTAAATGTCTTAGATTAAGGGTATAACCGACTTAGATTAATAGTTAAACAATTAGGGAAACGACCAAAGAGCCCTTAATTAAAAAAACTATCGGGACCAATCGATGGACAAGATCTACGGTCCGTACATCAATTGACGGACCGTCCTGCTCTTCCATCAATTGATTCAGAAAGTTCATTTTGAGCTGAAAATTTGGCTAAGTCTGGAAGGCATCTATGGAACCCATATACTGCCCGTCAATTGAACTACAAACCGTCCTACTATTCCGTAGGTCAGGTTCAGAAACTTGGAAAGCCTGAAAGTTCACAGTGCCATTGACAATCCCCACCTATGGCCCGTAGGTGGCCTCTGTAGGTCACTGTCTCCAGGTGAGTTCCGCCTTTAAAATTCTTTGAAAGCTTGGGGTATTACATTCTCATCATCTTTTGAAGTTTCTCTTGTTTGTTTGGAGTACTCTTCTTCTTTTGTTGAAACTTTGCTTGCTTGAACATGTGGAGAATTTTTTATTCTTTCTTTTCTTTTGAAGTCATTTTGCATCTTTGACTTTCAAAGACTTTTCAACTTTTGTCTTTGAAAAATTTGAACTTTAAATCTTCTTTTCTAATTTACAGGTCTTTAGTGCTATCAAGACAGTTAGGCCAAAAGAGTTAAAGTGCGTATAAGTACCCAGAAATGGTATATGCTAAAAGTGTGGCTGCCCAAAGAAAAGGCTTGAGGCTCAAAGTGGGGGCATGCTAAGGATTGATTTCATTTGGTAGACTTTGAAAGAAACAAACAGGTCAAAGAAGGCCTATAATCATTTTTCAAATCAAACATTACTCAAGATTTCGCATCAACAAATATTCAGGCCACGTTCTAGATTAACAACACAAGACAATTGAATTAAATTCAAAACTCGCCATACAAGGCACATGGAACAATTAATCTGGTTTTGTTCATACCATGAATGCATGCAAGAGAATATTTTTAAGTATAACAAAAGTATGAATGAAAGGTACCAAAAGAGTCTATGGTTTACCACAAAGCCAGTCATCTCCATTGTGTTGATAGTTCTTTCCCATGCACACTTTAATATTGTTGGCACCAACTAAACTAAAAAAATGATTTAAAAACTAGAAAAATTTCTTATAATAAAGTATACCAAACCATATAAGGGTTGCCTACGTATCTTATTGGGATGAGAATTAGGTGTGCTTAGTTTACACGTATATGGTATAAAATGTGGCACCCACCCTTTTTAACATTGCAATCAACTCGTACTTTCGGAATAAAACTAAGACTAATTAACACATAAGGAAGGATGTTTTACGAGTTATTTTAATTGCACAAAATTCTTATGTTAAGTGTTAAAGTCAAGAAAGTTGTGAAATAAAACTCGACAGCTATTATTGTAAATTTGGTTAAGGAATACTCTATAATCTAGGGTTAAATATCTCTACAAGTTTTTCCTAGTATACGAGGAGTTATAATTTCCATAACCTATAAAATCTAAGGTATACGAGTTTTGTTTGAAATGCACTAAATCGTTCGTCCATACTACTTCAAAATAGAGAGTTATGCCTATTTTCGTGAGACTGCACAAACAGGCAACTCAAACAGGTCCCCCTAACTCTAAGTTGGTGGTCTTTATAAAAGACCACAATCTTCGTCATTTATTCATTATACTAGACATAAGTGCCCGTGCGAGCACGAACCCAATATATGTTTTTTTTTTGTCTCACTTTATTTGACATAGATAGAATTTAGATAGTCAATTAAATTTTAATATGATTTTAAAAATATATTAGGTTGTTAATTATTTTAATTTATAGTATGTTTTACGTAATTTTTAAATAATATATGCTACTTTTCTTGTCCCAATGTGTGTAGCACAGATTGAATTTCAAGAGTCAATCAAATGTTGTTAACTATTGACATTTACAATACTTTTTACGTAGTATCCAAATTAAATAATACATGTTATTTCTTTTGTCCCATTTTATGTGACACAAATAGATTAATTTTATGAATCAATCAAATTTTTTATAAGCAATCGAGTTTTTTATAGTTTTTTTTAAATTTAAGTTGTCAGTTATCATTATTTTTAGTATTTTTTACGCAATTTTTAAATATATATAAAATTAAGAAATAAGAAAAACAAATTAAAATGGAAGAACCACCAAAAATTTATAGGCAAATATATATGTAAGTGTGGAAACACACAAGTGATGCATGCATGCTGACCATCACCTGTGTGGTTATCCACAGTTATATGTTAGTAGTATAAGTAGATGAAAACCCAAAAAAATGAAAACAAATCTTCAAAATACACCTTCGATGATTAGATTCTCAACTCAAAAGTTTAATGGAAATTACTATACACCACAAGTTCATTATTGTGGTATAATTTTCTTATCGATTTCCATTTGCTGTTGCTGCATGGAGGCAGAATGTTAATCTTAATATTTCAAATAGTTTTGTTGAGGTAATCTTATTTGTACGAACCTCTTTCATAATTTCATATCCTAGTATCATTTTTAATAAATTTTGAGCCACGTGGTGGTGTTTTTGATATTGTGACTGTGAACCGTCCCTTTGTCTGAATTATTTTGGATATTATTGTTGTGTATTGATGGTGTTAAGGTGCTGGAGGTAATGGGGCATATCTGTGATTCCTACTGGAGTCGCGTATGATGGTTGCTAGATCGAACGATGTAAAGTACGCCTAGTTATATTGCCTTCGGAGCTTGTTGCTTCTTTGAGTTGTTGTTGGAATGTCTTCAATGGATTAATATGATCATTATTTTTGTTATAGGCCTCATATTATGGTTTGCACTTGTAACGACCTAAAGTACCCACTATACGTGATGTGGAATATAGGACCCCGAGAGGCCCTACACAAGCCACTTAGCATACACATACAAGATAATAGAGTTAAAGAGTTCAAAAGACAGTTCTATATTAGAAAGAGTTAACAAAGATTAGCGGAAGTCTAACATAGTCTTAAGCCATCTAGTACATAATGAGAAAGGTGATTGGGACGTAACCCATACATCACATACAAAATCCGAAAGGAAAAGACATGAAAGCAATAAAAGAAGCCTTGGTCCTTAGAACATGAGGACTCACCAATCTTCAAAGCTCACCATAGGATCACTTGCCACGAGTATGCGGAATAGAAGCATCAGATCCTACATTAGTGAAACAATGTAGGAAAGAGAATGTGTTAGTACACGGAATGTACCAAGTATGATAACAATGCATAGGAATTATGAAATCATGCTAAAAGGAGACATTAAATAACATACAATGGCCAAGAAAATTCATAAAATAACTTGTTAGACAACATAAGTATATCATGGTCAATGCAAGCTAAACATCACCTAAAACACATTTGAGATACTTCTAGAAGAAACCTTAGTTCATTATTGTGGGAGGTTAGCCTTAACCGACATAGACCATGTTATCTATGACATGAAATCTGGGATCTATCCCACACCAAAAAGAGATGCCCTTACATGCCAAGGTAAGAACCATAAACTTCTAGCTTAAGTGGATCCACTAGCTAATATCTATCTAAGACAAACCTATGGTGGCACATAGTTTATGGAACACAGGTAATCGCCACTTTTCCACTCGGTGTTAAGCATAATTCTCATGGATTAGTCATTAACCTTAACTTGTCCTATCATTAGAAGTCATGGGTCTTCGCCCCTTGTCTTATCATTAGGGGACATGAGTAATCGCCGCTTGTCTTATCATTCATGGAAGGCACATTAAGTAACCCATCCAAGCTAGAATTCATTAGAAAAGCTCTTAGTTCTTGATTAAAAGTTTAGTTAAGAAATCCTTTCAACCTTATGAATCCTTTATGTGAGAAATCCTTTCAAAACAATAACCATATTTGTGCTTCACTCTCAAAGCAACTTTACAGAAATTACATCAACTCCATGATAAAACATGCATATCTTCATAAACTTCATCTTTCATAGTAAAAAGCATCATCTTATGTTCATTATCTAAAAATCATGAATTATGCATGGGTTCATGTGAATTCAACTTTGAAATATGTAATTACCTCAATCCATACATAAAAAAAGCTATAAAACAATTAATTAGATCATAATTGAGAAGAACCCATGAGATTGAATAAAACCCTAATTTTAATTGAGGATTCTAACTTGTGGAAATTGGAGAATTTAGGAACCCTATGGAGGAAAGGACTCTATAGGTGAAAGTTATCATACCTTGGAGTTCAAATCCAAAAATCAATGGAGAATTCAGAGGCTTGATTTGAAACCCTAGTCTTCTTCTTCAAGGTTTAGAGAGAGAAATATTTGAGGGGAAGAGCTTGATCAACATTTAGGAATTTAGGAGAATGAATTCAATTGGGTGAATTTGGGTTTGAAAATCATTAAATAAGGCTTAGGGTAGAAGGTAAAACGACGTAGTGTAGAGTTAAAATTATTTGGAAAAAGACCAAAAAGCCCTAAAAAAATAACTGCCAGACTCGACCTATGGTTCTGACCTACGGTCCATAAGTCTTTCTACGGACCGTCCTTGCCTACAATAGAAAGATTCAAAAACAAATATTTTTCACCTTCAATCGATGGAACCAATGTATGGTCCGTTGGTCCACTTATGGGTCATACATACGAACCATAGAAACCCACTCAAGGCTTTAAAATTTCACTAAGTCTGGGACTCACCCACGAGACCTATCTACGACTCGTATATTGGACGACTAACCGTCCTGGTGAACCGTAAAAAAGGTACTACAACTTTATTTGCAAAAATAATTTTCCCACTACCTACGGATGCCATCTATGATCTGTAGGTTCTCCTACCAACCATAGGTCATGCCTACAACCCAAAATCTAAATTTTTCCTTCTTTTCCAAGTCCGAGGTGTTACAATATCTCCCCCTTGGGAAAATTCGTCTTCGAATGGAACTCAAGGCATCATAAGGAAGTTAGGAAATAGATATAACAGCCCAATGATGAATGCAGTCACAAAAATGCACATATCCTAGGAGGAAACATCAACTCCAAGCTTAAATATATTCAAAGCATCATTTCATAATGTCTATATGCAACTCATACTCAATTGCACATAAACAAGAAGAAATCAACCAAGTTAACTCCTTTTCTCAAAATTGAAGCTTTTCATGAATATTCATAAATGGGGAATCATGGGAATATCTAGGGCACATGAAACCAAAAGAGTGAACCTTGAGGAACTAAATAGCTAAAACTAGAGTAGGGACAGAGGGAAAGAGATGAGGATAACGGGACATCATATCGGCCTCAGCTTCCAAAGTAGCACCCTCAACTAACTAATTCCTCCAAAGAACCTTTACGAAGGCAACTTCTTTATTTCTCACCTTCTGAACTACCGGTCCAAAATCTCAACCGGAACCTCTTCATAAGAAAGACTCTCTTTTACACCAAGACTTTCCAATGGTACTGCAGATGTCAGATCACCAACCCATTTCTTCAATAAGGAGACATGGAAAAACAGATGAATCGATGCTAAATCATTAGGCAAATGAAGTTCATAAGCAACTTTACCAATATACCTCAAACTCTGATATGGGCCCACATAATGGGAACTAAGCTTCTCTTTCTTTCCAAACCTCATTACACTTTCATGGGTGAAATTTTCAAGTAGACCCAATCATTAACATCAAATTCTATATCTCTTCTTCTAACATCAACATAGGACTTTTGTTGACTTTGAGCCATTTTCAACCTTTCTCTAATAAGTCGAACTTTCTCCATAGCCTTATGTACCAACTTGGGACCAGTCAAAGAAACTTCACCAAGTTCAAACCAACCTATAGGAGATCTATACCTCCTACCATAAAGAGCCTCAAAGGGAGTCATACCATTGCTTGAATGGTAACTATTATTATACACAAACTCAATCAAAGGCAAATGATCATCCCAATTACCCTTGAAGTCAATTACACAAGCTCTCAACATATCTTACAAGGTTTGGATAGTATGCTCCGCTTACCCATTGGTTTGAGGGTGGAAGGGTGTGCTAAGCTTAGTATGAGTACCAAGGCCCTTTTGAAAGGATTTCCAAAACTGAGAAGTGAATTGCATACCACGATCAGATAGAATGGATAGGGGCACTCAATGCATGCAAACCATCTCCTGTAGGTATAACTTAGCATAGTCCTTTGCCGAATTAGAAGCCTTGACGGGAATGAAATGAGCAGATTTCGTCATTCGATCCATAATAATCCAAATCGAGTCATGTTGTCACCGGGTACATCTTGGTGGCTCCCGGGTGAATGGAATATTGAGAACTATGGTATTGCAATAAAATATGCTCCCTCAATTTATCAACATTGGGAACACACAACTAGCCTTGATATCGAGGTACACCATCTCCCCCTTGGGAGTAAGCCTCAACAGGCTTTTTAAGCACTGCTTCCTTCAATACCATCAAGATCGGGTCAAGACCTTGCTTCGCCTTTGCATCTAACACAAATTATGATTCTGAGCCATTATTAACCATAACACCACCTTTAGTAGAGTCAACCAACCGAACACCCAATCGGGCCAAGCTATACACATCTTGAACAAATTATTTCTTGTCATCCTCAACATGAGCAACACCTACCCATCAATAACCAACTAAGAGCATCCGCCACCACATTCACCTTACCGGGGTGATAGAGAATACTCATATCAAAATCCTTTAGCAACTCAAGCCACCTCCTTTGGCAAAAATTTAGATCCTTTTGCTTTAACACATACTGCAAACTTTTGTTTTCGGCAAAGACATCAACATGTACACCATATAGATAATGCCTCCAAATATTCAAAGCAAATACAACTACCGGTAGTTCTAAATCATGAGTAGGATAGTTCTTTTCATAGATTTTTAAGTTGCCGTGAACCCTAATAAATAACCTTTCCATTTTGCCTGAGAACACACCCTAATCCAACCCTTGAATTTTCAAAACAAACCACAAACCCATCAGACCCTTTCAATAAAATTAACATCGAAGCGGAGGTAAGTCTGTCTTTCAATTCTTGGAAAGTCTTTTAACACGCTTCAAACCATACGAACTTAACCTTCTTTTGGGTCAAAGCCGTTAATGGAGAGGCAATTAAACAAAACCCTTCAGTAAACCTTCTATAGTAACCGGCCAAACCCAAGAAACTTTGAATATCCAAAGGGGATAGAGGTCTAGGCCAACTCTCAACCATATTAATCTTCTTAGGATCTACCTCAATAACGTTAACGAAAACAATATGACCAAAGAAATCCACAGATCTTAACCAAAACTCACATTTACTAAACTTTGCAAAGATTTGTTGATCCTTGAGGACTTGCAACACGATCCTCAAATAATTGGTATGGTCATCCTCACTCTTTGAGTATATCAAAATATCGTTGATGAACACAATCACAAACATATCTAGGTATTGTCTGAACACCCTATTCATCAAGTCTATAAATGCGGTCGGAGCATTTGTCAAACCGAACGACATTAACAAGAACTCATAGTGACCATACCGAGTTCAGAAAGTCTTCTTTGGAATGTCATAATCCTGCACCCTCAATTGGTGATAACCCGACTAGAGGTCAATCTTAGAGAAGTAACTCGCTCCTTGGAGTTGATCAAACAAATCATTTATTCTTGGAAGAGGATACTTATTCTTAATAGTAACTTTGTCCAATTGACGGTAGTTAATACACATACTAAGTGAACCATCTTTCTTTCGAACAAACAAAACTGGAGCACCCAATGGAGAGATACTCGGTCGGAAGAAGCTCTTATCCAACAAATCTTTCAATTGCATTTAGCTCCTTAAGTTCTGTCGGAGCCATTCAACAAGGAGGAATAGAGATAGGTTGCGTATCTAGGAGAAGGTCAATGCCGAAGTCTTTTTCCCTTTCGGGAGGAACACCAGGCAAATCATCGAGAAATACTTTTAGAAACTCATCAACAATGGGGACCGACTCAAAGATAGAGGTTTTAGAATCCATATCCCTAACCCGAACAAGATGGTATAAGCAACCCTTAGAAGTCATGTTTCTAGCTTTAAGATAAGAAACAAACCGACACTTAAGCATAGAATTTCCCCCTTTTCCACTCTAGAACGGGTTCACTTGGAAATTGAAACTTGACCACTCAGGTTCTACAATCAATTGAAGCATAACATGAATGCAGCCAATCCATCCCAAGAATCACATCGAAATCTAACATATTAGGCTCTACAAGATCAACATCAGTGACTCTATGGGGTACGGAGACAGGACAATCTCTATAGACTCTCTTAGCCATAGTAGATTTACCAATAGGAGTGCAGACAAAAAAAGGGTCTATTAACACATCCCGAAAAACATCAAACCTCATAGCCACATATGAAATCACAAAAGATAAGGAAGCAATGGGATCAAGCAAATCATAAACAACAAGATTAAAAACTTTTAACACACCGGTAACAATATCGGGAGAACCCTCTTGCTCATGACGGTTTGAAGTGCATAGAATCCTTTTTAGTTTTGACTCCTACCAGAACCTGACGAAGGATAAGGTTGAGCCAGTCAACGATTATCTCTTTCATTCTTAGCAATGGAGGGACAATCCCTAATCCTATTATCCGTCTTGCCACAACAAAAACATGCAATGGAATCGTCTAGGCATTTACCTTCATGCTTTCCCCCACATTTAGAACAAGTAGGCAATGAAGACCCCCTACCATTTCCTCCTTGAAACTTAGGGTTAGACTCTCTTTCCTCGTTGAACTTAGGAGCCAGAGCATTGAAGGAACCTTGACCAGAGAATCTTTGTTGGAATTTCGAATGACCATGCCCATCGTACCTTGATTGTAAAAAGTCACTATCACCAGTCCTAGCCCTCTTTGTCTCCCTAGACTTGTCCTTTAGTTTCTCCTCTTAGATTTGTTGAGCATGAACCATTAGATGAGAAATGTCCATATCATGGATAAGAATGACGGTACAACATTCTTTTACCATCATTTCAAACACACCCGAAACAAACTTACTCATCCTTGCCCTAGGATCGGCAACCATAGTAGGAGCATACCTAGAAAATTGTGTGAATTTCAAAGCATACTCCTTCACACTCATTTTTCCATGATATAGGTTGATGAACTCAAGCACATTTGCCTCCCTCATCTCAAGGGGAAAGAACCTATCAAGGAAAGTAACCTTAAACTTTTCCTAGTCAAGATGAACCGCATCAACCACCCTCTAACTCTTCCATTGTTCAAACCAGACTTGAGCCACACCCTTAAGTTGATAAGCGGCTAGTTCCACCTTTTCCAGCATCGTTACACCCATGATCATTAGCACCTTGTAAACCTCATCAATGAACTCTTGAGGATCTTCCTCAACCTTGGAACCATGAACCTCCGGAGGATTCATTCTAGTGAAGTCCCTCACTCTAGATGCCGTCGTACCCATATTTAGGTTCACGGGGCCACAATATTCCCATTGTCTTGAGCCGTCATGGCTTGGGCCAACACATGAAAAGCAACCCTAAACTTTGCATTAGTCACTTGCTCAGCGAAAGGGTCGACTAGAGCTTCAGGAACTCCTTGAGGAGCTTCTTGTTCCACATTCTCCCTCGCATTCCTTCTATTATATGCCCATCGAGTGGCCATATCTTGAAAAGCATCAGATAGGGATTAGGAGAGACACATATAGAGTTAAACTCTATCGCACGACTTAAGGATGATGAAAGAAGTGGAGTTTCCTAAACATCTTATAGCCTCTAATTTATACGTGTGGCACGCTTCACACTCATGAACAAAACACTACTCGACGTGGCTTATGATACATCTTAGGACCTTTCTAAAAACTTGAGCTCTGAATACCAGGTTTATCACGACCTAATGTACCCCCTAGATGTGACATGGCATATAGGACCCTGAGAGGCCCTACATAAGCCACTTAGCGTACATCATATAAGAAAATAGAGTTAAAGAGTTCAAAAGACAGTTCTATATTAGAAAGAGTCAACAAAGCATAGCGAAAGTCTAACATAGTCTCAAGCCATCTAGTACATAAAGAGAAAGGTGCTTGGTACGCAACCCATACATCACATACAAAATTCGAAATGAAAATACATGAAAGCAATGAAAGAAGCATCGATCCTAGGAACATGAGGACTCACCAATCTTCAAAGCTCACTATAGGGTAACTAGCCATGAGTATGTGGAATAGAAGCATCTGATCCTACATTAGTGAAACAATGTAGGCAAGAGTACGCTTTAGCACATGGAATGTACAAAGTAAGATAGCAATGCATAAGAATTATGAAATCATGCTAAAAAGGGGACTTTAAATTACATGCAATGGCCAAGCAAATTGATAAAATAACTTGTTAGAAAAAATAAGCATGATCATGGTCAATGCAAGCTAAACATCATTTAAAACACATTTGAGATTCTTCTAGAAGTAATCTTAGTTTATTATTGTGGGAGGTTAGCCTTAACCGACATAGACCAAGTGAGTTATGACATGGAATCCTATGTCTATCCCACACTGAAAATAGATGCCCTTACTTGCAAAAGTAAGAACCATAAACTTGTAGCTTAAGTTGATCCACTAGCTAATGTTTAACTAAGACAAACCTATGGTGACACATTGTTTATGGGACAAGGGTAATCACAACTTGTCCACTCGGTGCTAAGCATAATTCCCTCGGATTAGTAATTAACCTTAACTTATCTTATCATTAGAAGACATGGGTATTCTCCACTTGTGTTATCATTAGGGGACATAGGTAATCGCCACTTGTCATATCATTAATGGAAGGCACATTAAGTAACTCATCCAAGCTAGATTTCATTAGAATATCTCTTAGTTCTTGATTCAAAGTTTATATAATAAATCCTTTCAACGTTTTGTATCCTTTATGTGAGAAATACTTTCACAACAACAACCACATCAATGCTTCACTTTCAAAGCAATCTTAAATCAATTACACCAACTTGATAATAAAACATGCATATCTTCATAAAATTCATCTTTCATAGTTCAAAAGCATCATCATATGTTCATAATCGAAAAAATCATGAACTATGCATGGGTTCATGTGAATTAAACTTAGAAACATGTAATTACCTCAATTCATGCATAAAAAAGATATAAAACAATCAATTAGATAATAATTTAGAAGAACTCATGAGATTGAATAAAACCCTAATTTCAATTGAGGAATCTAACTTGTGGAAATTAGAGAATTTACGAACTCTATGGAGGAAAGGACTCCATAGGTGAAAGCCATCATACCTTGGATTTCAAAGCCCACAATTAATGGAGAATTTGGAGGCTTAATTTGAAACCCTAGTCTTCTTCTTCAAGCTTTAGAGAGAGAAATATTTGAGGGGATGAACTTGATCAACTTTTAGAAATTTAGGAGAATGAATTTGATTGGGTAAATTTGGGCTTAAAATCATTATATAAGGCTTAGGGTAGAAGGTAAAATGACGTAGTATAGGGTTAAAATTGTTAGGGAAAAGACCAAAAGCCCTAAGAAAATAACTACCCGACTCGACCTACGGTCTATAGGTTCTTCTACGAACCATTTTGGCCAATCGTAGAAAGATTTAGAAACAAATATTTTGGACCTTCAATCGATGGGACCCATGTACGGTCCATTAGTCCACTGACGGGTCGTACATATGAACCATAGAAACCAACTCAAGGCTTTAAAATTTAAGTAAGTCTGGACTCACCCACAAGACCTATCTACGACTCGTATATTAGACGACAGACCATCCTGGTGAACCGTAAAAAGGGTTTTGGAACTTAATTTAAAAAAAATATTTTCCCACTACCTATGTGTAATACCCCAGCTTTCCAAGGAATGAAAATGCAAAATTTACCTTTAGGCAATGATCTACGGAGGCCACTTACGGGCCGTAGTCAGGGTGACGGGCCGTAGGTGAAGAGCCCTCAATGGCTCTGTCAATTTAAGTAATTCTCAGTCTCTGAAGTGTGATCTATGGAGTGGCAGGATGGATCGTGAGTCAGTTGACGGTCCGTAGAATGGAACCGTAAATATCCCCTAGACTTGGTTAAATTCTTGAACGTCAGGCTGTGATCCACAGTTCAGGTGTAAGGTCCGTATATGAACCTACCAACCGAAGATTAAAGCCGTCATTGCAAGGTCCCAAGATACCAACTCTCTGAATCTTTTGACGGTTCAACAGGACGGTCCGTCAATGGATGTACGGATCGTAGATGGGCCCCGACAGTTTTTAATTAAGGGCTCTTTGGTCTTTTCCCTGGTTAATTTCGTAATTAAAAAAGTAAGTTATACCCTTAATGAAGGTACTGTATAGAGTTTTCTATACCTACATCACTTCATTCTAACTCATTCCCTAAATTCCCCTCTCAAATATTTCTCTCTCTAAAAGAAATCCTCTCTAGCTCAAGGAAGAAGAAGAAGCTAAGTTCTCCATTGAAGGTCACCCAATCTCCTCCAATTTCTACTGGGCTTTGCTAAGGTATGATGGTATTGACTAATGGAGTTTCTTCCTCCATTGGGCCCTCCCTTTTCTTCATGAATTTGAAGGTTCAATTATCTTCAAGTAAGCTAGGGTTTGATCAATTGTTATAGGTTCTTCTAGTATGAGTTCAAACACTGATTTAATGCTTTGTAGTGCACGATCTAGCGTGGGTAAAGTAATTTAGTGCACGATCTAGCTTGAATTACATGTCTAGTTTTAATTATTGCATGAACCCCTAAGATCCCAAGTAAATTCTCCCCAATTTGATAATCTATGCGTTTATTGTTTGGTTGAGATATGAATTGATGAAATTGAGGAATCATCTATGAAATTAAGCATGAATTGGGTTAAGTGCATGAATTTAGCATGTTCAAGTAAAAAACATGATTTTCCTCGTTTATGTGGGTTACTTTAAGTATGACTAAATTGCCTTGATTATGACTTTTAAGAGCTAGCTTGCATTGAAATGCATGGTTTAAAATAAAGGAAATATGAACCCATTAGCTATGAAGAAAAAACATGATAGAATCATGAAGAAAGAGGTTTATAGAATCAAGCATGTTTTATATGAAATCTTTGGTATGTTGATGTTGAGTCTTAAAACGGTTTTCTCATATAATGCTCAACCTAAGCTTGTGAAAGGTTTTCTCACATGTAAAGGATTCATAACTTGTTCAAAGGTTTGCTTAACTAAAATTCAACCAAGAGCTTAAAGAAGCTATTCTAGGGGTGTAAGCTTGGACAAGTCCACGAAAGAAGAAACACTCAATGAAGTAAGCTTGGACTAGTCCATGGTATGTGAAGTCATGTTTAGCTTGGATTAGCAACCCTAGTTGTGCCTTTCCATGAATATCAGTAGTTATGATTGTATAGTGAGAATTATGCATAGACCCGAGTGGACGGGTGACAAGTTCCCATATTTCCTATGCCTATGTGCCCCCATAGGTGGTCTTTAACAAGCCCATATTGTATCAGCTTAGCTAGTGGATCCATGTAGGCTATGGTTCAGGATTTTACCTTGGCAAGTAGAATTGCCCTTTTTCGGTATAGGGCAGACACCGGATTCCATGTTGAGTTAATCCATGGTCTACATATCAGTTTAAGGCTTTTCCCACACTTCAGCTTGCACAATGGTGCATGGGTTACTAAAAGTAAAGTAAAGAAAAGAAGAGTAAAAGAAAGATGATTTAGCTTGCTTTTGCCATGGTTTATGCTTTATGCTATTTGCTTATTATGCCTTATCATGTTTAGCTTGGCCAATTGCATGTCTTGTTTATATCTTAGTCTCTAGCATGTTTTATGAGTTTATATGAATGGCTATCATACTTAGTACTTTATTGTGATAACGCATACTTTTGCCTGCATCAACTTCTTTGGTGTAGGACGTGGCAGTTCTCCTACTCATGGCTAGAGCATTGACTTAGAGTTGAGAAGAAGACTTGAAGAGTCCTTATCCATCCGAGGACATAGCCTTGTTGAATTTTACTCCGATGTCTTTCCTTATGATGGATATTTTATTGGGATACGTCCCTATCACTTTTATTCATATTCTATGATATTAGAAGGCTTTGAGACATAAGTTGTACACTTCTCCTGTTATGAGTAAAGCTTTGATATAAAATGCTCTTTTGAACTATTATTTCTCTATTATCTTGTATGTTATGTATGCTAAGGGCTTTATGAGGCATCTCGGGGTCTTGTACGCCGTGTTACATCTAGGGATTACCCAGGGTCGTGACACTACGGATGCCTTCTACGGTCCGTAGGTCACATACCGATCGTAGGTCATACGTGCAACTCATAATCTACATTTTCATTCTTTTCCCAGTACGAGGTGTTACTGGGCTTGTCTGGTCACGAGTGTGGCATTAGCACCTTATTGATTACTTATGGTTCATTTTTACAACCTAGTTGATTTTCACATTGTTTCATTGCTTTGGTTGTCCAAGTTTCAACAGACACCTTAGGGCTTTAGTTGAAATGTATGTTCAGGCTATTATTTCTCTTCTGGCATGAACCTAATGGCCTAAGCATGTTATGGTCGAGTATTGTCATTATTTGACTTGTAGCCTTATCATGTTAAGTTGTCCACCACCATATGATATAATGTCTATCAACAGCACTCTACTCCTTGCATAGTGTCTTTAAAAAGTATGTTATATTTTTGTTCTGATCAATTATGATTACTTGTTCTTGTTGTATTTTTTATCATCTGGCTACTGCCTATGAACTCGTTTTGGCCTCAGTAGACACTAACATTGCAGGGTTCTTGAGCATACATATTTATTTTTATATCATGCCAACGGGTCGGGTTGATCGTGCCTATGGGCCGGGTAGATAGAGCCTATAGGTGGGGTAGGCCATGCCTACAGGACAAGTAGACCACACCTACGGGATGGGCAGGTTGTACCTACAGGGCAACAAAAATGTATTATATAACATAGCCTTAGATATGCATTGATTCACGACACATGAATATTCATTAAGTTCAAATTAGACTATCAGCAGAATCAATATAAGGGGGCTTATATGGGTATTTAGCAACTGTTGTGCTAGTTAGGACTTATAGTAATTCTGTGCTATTTGTACCTACCGGGCTTATGGGGGACATGTCATGTTATTGCTTGTTATGTATTTATATTGTCTTTTTTAGAGAGATAAGATATAATATTTTTTCATCCCTATTCCTTTCGTTCATCAAGATACTTTAGTTTCAACTTTCAGTTTGCCTTACATGGTAAGTTCCTTAATTTCTACTGACGCCCCTTTCCTGGGGCACTATATTCATGTCTGTAGTTTCTAAGACATTACTAGAAAGACTTGCCGAGTAGCACAACCGCCTATCCATCTAGTTGGTTAGCTCCTTTCTTCTAAGGGTTTCAACAACCCAAGATGTTTGCTTGTTTTGTTGCTTACCTGTCCCAGAAAAGTGTTATATTCATAAAGGCTTGCAAACTAGTGTGTTGGATTGTATAGCAACGTTATTTCCCATGTTAACCTTGCTTGCTGGTTGGATGGTGTTTCATAGTTGTTTGGCATAATCTTTTGATTTGTACCTGTTTTATGCTTCTGTATAGAGATCATGGTGGCTTTGACGGCCCACATAACATTTATGCTTTTCTAGATACAGTGGTGGCCTCGACGACCCAAACATGATTTTGTGCTAGTTGGTTATTGCTTTATATAAATTATTGGGAGTAGTTGTTTTCTTTATAGAACTTTTGATAGGAGCCTTACCGGGCGAGGGCTTTTTTTTAAGCCGAGATATACTTGTTTTCTTTCTTGAGTGTTTGTGGCTGCCATGCGCCATTAGCAAGTGGTTCAACATGGTCGGCTTAGGCAGAAGTTTTTGTATTAGTTGCTAGTTGTACCCCTCGACTTTGGTGTGTGACAAACTTGCTATCAGAGCGACGTCGTTTCCTAGAGAGTCTGTGTTGCTCCCAATAGCACACACTAGTGTATGCAAGAGTTATAAAGTGGTTCTTTTAGAACTAGATTGTCGAACCCAATAGACTTATGATCAATCTATGTTCAATTCAACTAATTCCATAAATTAAAGAAAGTGTTTTCAAGAAACATGTATTTTTTATACTACGTTTACAAATAATTAAAGCATTAAAATTAACTAGCAATGAACAACTTCGACTTTAGTGTTTAAACAATAAAGGGATGATTCCCGGGTTATAACCTGTTATATACTCATGTATCACATCTCTTTCATAGATTTTTTATGGTTATCAAATTACTAATATATAGGGTTGATATAATGATCATGATCTCTAGACCTCTAATCACCTACCTCAATTGACTACCTAACTACATCACTGAGTGGGGATAGACAGACTCAATTGGGGAGGATTTATTTTTCATCCTATTTCTTAACCAAGCACGGTGTTCATAGAGATGTCAATCTTAAACATGAATCTAAACAAGTGGTATGCAAGAAAGATCAGACTCCTTGTATTCTTTGGTCTATCTACCTATTCGTCTCTCGAGCTCAAGAATAGACAATATTTTTTATCCTAATGGTGGCCAATCATGAAACACTAAAATTAGAATATAAGACTAATTTATATGATAACCAAATTAATCCATAAAAATCAATTATCAACAATAACTCATGGCTACAGCCCCATAACAAAGGCTTTTAGCCTCTTAAAATAATCAAAACACAAAAAAATTGTTTTCATGTAATTCAAGGCTAAAGAAAATGTACAATATTGAAACCTAAGATGAATTTTTTATCCCCTGCTCTTGCACTTGAGAAAAAAGAAGTAAGCCACAAAATAAACCTAGGGTCCTATTTATAGAGTTTAGGTTACTAATCCTTTCTCATAGTTAAAGTTGGAATCCTCAAAAATCTAGAAATTGATGGGAAATATTGAGTGCAAGGAGCCTGGAACAACTCCCAGTCGAGGCAAGGACACAAGTGTCCGCAAGAGTAATAAAGTGGATCTTTCACAACCGAATTGTCGAATCAAAAGGACTTATGATCAATTAATATTCAATTCAACTACTTCCACAAATTAAAGAATCTGTTTTCAAGAAACTTTTATTTTCTATACTACGTTTGCAAATAATTAAAGGTTTAGAATTAACTAGAAATGACCAACTTCGACTTCAGTGTATAAACAATATAGGGACAATTCCAGGGCTATAAGATGTCAGGAATTCATGTATCACATCTCTTTTATGGATTTCTTATGGTTATCAAATTACTAATTTATAATGTTGATATTGTGATCATGATCTCTTGACCTCTAATAACCTACCTAAATTGACTACCTAACCACATCATTGAGCAGGGATAGGCAGAGTCAATTGAGGAGCATTTATTTTTTATCCAATCTCTTAAACAAGCACAATGTTCGTCTGGGTGTCAATCGTAAACACGAATCTAAACAAGTGGCATGCAAGAAAGATTGCACTCCTTGTATTCTTTGGTCTATCTACCTATTCGTCCCTCGAGTTCGAGAATACACAATATACTTCTCTCAATCGTGGTAAATCATGAAACACTAAAACATGAATACAAGACTAATTTATATGATAACCAAACTAATCCATAGAAATCGATGTTCACCAATAACTCGTGGTTACAGCTCCAGAACAAACGCTTTTAGCCTCTCAAAATAATGAAAATATAAATAAAATTGTTTTCATGTAATTCAAGGCTAAAGAAAAAGTAAAATAGTGAAACCTAAGATGAATTGTTTATCCCTTGCTCTTGAACTTGAAAAAGAAGACATAACCCACATATATAAACGAAGAGTCCTATTTATAGAGTTTAGGGTACTAATCCTTTCTCCTAGTAAGGTTTGGAATCCTCAAAAATCTTGAAATTCATTGGGATAATTGAGGGCAAGGCGCCAGGAACAATTCCAAGATGAGGCAAGGCTGGCACCATGTCACGACCCAAGCCTAGGGCCTAGATGTGACCGGCGAATGGGGAACCCGAAGGAACCCCAAACAAGCCTCATAGCGTATCATTACACATCCTTGGTCGCGGAAGAAATTAAATGACCATAAGCGATAAGCATAATCAAGGGGGAAATCGGGACTAAGGGAGCAAGAAAAAAAAAGAAATGATACATAAATACCATATATGAGTCAAGCTCAAGCATAATACACAACTTGTCCAACACCACCTCTAAACATGAGTACTTAGCGGGGGCCAAGACAAACTACCGGGCCCACCCTCATA